>JAVTVY010045998.1:0-212126 GCA_036873755.1 Hanleya hanleyi
GGTGCGTTAGTTAAACCCACTAAGTAATTTAAAGTGATATGATCGTGAATCATCGAACTATTAAACTTTCGCCAACCATGGCTGCGTTGTCTCCGTTGATGGGGTTTAAATAGTTGGGTAATGTTGGATATATCTGAACGGCGGTTTGTAGCATTGCCGAACTCACTGACATTATCATTTAAACCAAACGGAAACACTGACCCAAGTTCTAGCATCCAGAATAATTCCCGCTCTCGGATTTTTCTCTCAAATCCAAAGGGGGAATCCTTAGTAGATGGATAGATGACGTCTATGATCTGAATACTAAAGTTATCCCAGCCATGGTCGGGTCCAGAAAATGTCTACCTATAAGCAATTGCTTTTTCCTAACGGATTTTCTGTGACCGTTCACCCTAAGATGGAGTCTTTGGGTGGTCTTGCCAACATACTGTTGACCACACTTCTTACAGGAAACTAAATAAATACAGTTTGTAGTAGAACAACTAAGATCAACATACGAGTTGACAGAATATGAGTTACCAGTTAATGTGGAACTAAATGAAGCTGACGTATTAAAGAGTGGACACGTGAGACATCCACGATGTCCACACTTAGAAATTTTGAAATTATTACATGTAGAATTCGGTGCTAAACAATCATCAAGCGCAATATTACAAGGGTTGATGTCGTGGCCTTGCTTTGCTGTCAGAAATATATCTGTCATTTGGATTGAAAAAGGTCTTAGTGCATTTCGAACTATTAGAGACTCGGCCGAGAAACCTGCACTAAGGTTCCTCGGGTCTGTCTTCATATTATTTCTTTGTATTGTATTCATTATGAGTGTAGGGTGTGCAGGGGCCCGGCCTCGGGGACAACTTGTCCACCAGCAGAATCCAGACATACACAGGTTAAACCCTAACCACACGGTCCCCAGCTCCTGTTTGAGCGGTATTAGATACAAATGTTTCAGAGTGATGAAGTAATACCTCTATCAAATCCTCTCTTGGGAAATTATGAACAAGGTGACCGCCAGAAGGCAACAAACGGCAAAAACGCGGGAGTATTTATTGAATGCAAGTTCGTATTGAGAACAAATATCTGTGAGGTCCGACGTTGACCCAGCGCTTCATTCTCCACCATGTTTACAAGTCCCAAAACTACAATCACAATTATCTGAACAGAGGGCAAGCCTCGGGGATCGAAACGTCCAGGAGCAGAATCTCACGATAAACGTAACATTACAAGCTCACAGCGTGCAAATTTTACTCAACTTTCATGTTAAATAGCCGCTCTTGTAAGATCCTCTATATATGTTTCGGTTAGCAGCATTTGGTAGATGATGTAATTACAAGCGTCTGGTTGTTTACGTTTTCCGTTTACAGAAAACGTCTTAAAATACCATTTGGAGAAACTGGTTCTGTAAGGTGATGATTTCAAGCACCTTCATAAGTTTGGCGATAATGTGCAAGCTGGTACACAGGATCTTTAACGCTACACTTAGTTGCTTGTATCTATTCCATGTATTGTTGAAGCCTTCTCTCAAGGCGGAATCTAGAAAGAATTCATTTGATTAATATTGACTGCTTGGATTCCGGTGTTAATGGTTTAGCATGAGTACGCTATTGTGATTATGAGCGACGTAACGTCTATCTATTGTACGTCGAATCTGAATCCTATCCATATGCCCGCAATATCTTAACTATCCCATTTTTCACAATGAAACTCTTCTCCATTTATATCGATCACTTGATCGTTCCAAAGGCGATTATGGTTCTATTGTTTGCAATGGCGCAAGCAAGTGAAACTTAGCAAAGCTAGATCCTATCCTCCACCAAGGACTAAGACTTTGCCTCGGTGCGTTCAGAACATCACCTAAAGAAAGCTTTTATGTCGAAGCAGATGAAATTCGAAGAATTAAACTATCACTGCAATATATCACAAAATTGCGATCGAACCACTCGAATCCTGCATATAACTGTGTTTTCAACCCTCAGTACGCAGATTTCTATTTAAAGAAACCCTCGATTATTCCACCGCTGGTTTTAAAGTTAGTCAAATTTTACCTAATGAGCTCTTGCCAACTCCACCGTGGCAGTTATTCAATTCAGAAGTAGATATTTCACTGACGAAATATAAAAAGGCAGACACGAGCCAGCTCGTGTATACACAAGAATTTGGTCTACTGAGAGAGAAAAACAGATCACATCAGGCTATTTATACAGATGGTTCTAAAGATGGTGAGAGAGTTGCGTATGCTACTGTCTTTAGTTCCAAAACTAAAACCTATCGTCTACCAGGTGAAAGTTCCATATTTACTGCAGAGGCAAAAGCTCTATTATCAGCTTTAGAAGATATTGGGTCCATTAGAAGGAGAAAATGTCATATTCTCAGATTCACTATCATGCCTTCAAGCGATTATAAGTGGAAATTCAACTCATCCCACCATCTTCAAAATTCTACAATTATATGACATTAGATTTGATCAACAGATAGATATTGTGTTTTGTTGGGTGCCTAGTCACGTTGACATCAAAGGCAATACTGAAGCTGATAAAATGGCTAAAGCAGCTCTGGATAAAGAGGTTGATTCTGTTGGAATCCCACACAGCGATTTCAGACCATCTATCTACGCTTATGTAAGAAAGCTGTTTCAATATTTATGAGATACTGTGGATAATAGCAAACTTCACGACTCCAAACTGTTGGTTATACTCATCTGAACAGATGGAAACGTTTCGATCAGGCCATGATTAGACGATGTAGGATCGGCCATACACGATTAACTCACGAATATTTACTACAACAGGAGCTGATCCTAAGGTGTATTCCATGCCATGAAGATCTCACGGTGAAACATATTCTCATAGACTGCATAGATTTTAAGATTGTAAGAGATACTTTTCCTCAAGTAGCTACGCTGGAAGATCTTTTTAGCCGAGGAAAAGAAGATTATATTTTAGATTATTTGAGAGAGATTGGTTTGTTGTAAAAATTTTAATGTATGTACCAGTTTTTACGCAATAGTTTACTGAGTTGTTGTATTGAATCCTTAGAATTTTGTTTGATCGTCGCTGTATAGCTGAAATATTGCTGAATGCGACGTTGAACCTTAATTCCCTCTCTGTCTCTCTTCACAATGTTTTTGCAAATGCTAATGAAACAGTTATGTTTATGCAGGTCTGTTCAAATAGTATAGAAAACAGGGTATATGACAAAGTGGAATTTGCTGATTTTCTGGAGATTTAGGTCATTTTACTTGGCTATGAACACATGTACTTAGGTAGAAAGGAACATGGGCAAATTCAAACTGTTGAAAATGATGGGTCTTAACAAAGTTACGATTTGATGTTTTTCTTTGATTTTTCACATTTTTCTTGCCTAAAAGAACAGAACAAATCTTTTAATTTCTTCAGGGATTGATGGCAAAATGATACCGTCTGAGCTGCGATAGATCCAGGTTTAACTTGGGTACATGTAGCGTTGCTACTTTCCGTCTTCCATGCCCTAGTGTTCTTCGTAACAGGATGAACAAACGCTTGGTAGTATGGCCTTAAGAATTAGTTACAAATTTAGTTTTGATTGGCGCTTCTTGCATTTTGAATGCTCAGTACAGGTTTTCAACAATAGGAGTGATCCGGTTGCAACGTTCTGGCGATGTAAGTTTTTGCAATTTTCTTTTTTAATTTCAGACTGATGAATAGCATAATTGCACTATAATTTCACAAATAAAATTTGCCTTATGAAGGGAGTATGGAAAGCGAAGTTGCTACTTACGCTGATTTTCTTTTAAAGGCGAGGCTTCCTCTTATGTTTTTAATATCCCGTGCAAATGGACAGCCCCAATTCTATTGATCTTTTGTTCCTTCTCGTTAGTGTAGATAACATGCCCGAAAGCTCTGATGTGAACATAATGTCTCTTACACGTTAAGAATATTGAAGTGTTTTGTGTCCGTTCTGACGGATTTTACACCAGTTGGCCGAGTTAATTTCGCTCTTCAGACGAGAAGAAAGAGCCCATAAGCGCCTTCTTAATGTCTATGCAGATGACAACTCATTTTCTGTAATTGCTGATAATTTGGAAGAAGTTAAGAAACTGTTAGAGATTGACTGTAAAAGGATACTGCAATGGCTCAGACTAAACTATTTTCAAGCCAACCCCGATAAATTTCAATGCATGTTACTAACAAATAGAAACCAACCACATTCTGGCACTAAAATGAGAATTGGTAATGAATGGTTAGAGTGCCAGGAAAATGTTAGACTGTTAGGCATTGACATAGATAACAAACTGAACTTTAGTATTCATATCTCTAATCTATGTAAAAATGCTAGTCGTCAGCTAAATGTTTTGTACAGGCTGTCCCCATATTTAGACAAAGAGTATAGACTCTGTATTTATAAAACTTTTATCCTGTCTCATTTTAATTACTGTCCAATTGTCTGGCATTTTTGTGGGAAAACCAACACGAAGAAACTGGAAAAGATTAATTTTAGAGCTCTTAAATTTGTACACCAGGATTTTAACGCTTCTTACGAGAATCTTTTATCTAGGACTGGTATGTCAAACCTAGAAGTCAATAGACTAAAGTGCTTAGCACGAGCAGTTTTTAAAGCTGTTAGCGGCTCAGCTCCTGTCTATATAACCGACTTATTTAATTTTAGAAATAATTTAAAAAACCTTCGGGGTGACAATATTCTTACTTTGCCTGATGCCAGGAAGGTAGGCACTGGCCTCAAATCTTTTAAATACTATGGTGCACATGTCTGGAACTCACTTCCCAACAATTTTAGAACTTCTACTGATTTTAAGACTTTTAAAAAGTTGCTAACTGGCTGGAGTGGCCCATCCTGTACATGTAACCTATCTCACAGTAACTAGTAATTTTATATGTAGATTTTACAACTATTTAAATAATACACTTTTTTCTTCTTTTTTTCTTTTTTTTGTTACACATTAGTTACATCTTATACTAATTTTTTTTATCATTATACTGCTTAATAGCATGTCAGATCTATTTCTATGTATATCGTTTATGTTTTATCTATGTTCTTATTTATCTCGTTATCCTAGTCGGTAAAACTAACCTTTGAGCTAATGTTTGTATTTAGGAACACTGACTTTAAATAAAAACTTGAAATGAAATGAAATGAAATGTTGGGCGCCTTTTCGACTGAGTGATGGAGGCCTGTTAAACCAAGCAAATATCACTCCAAGTTGTATTCATCAGGCTCATCAGTTCTATGCACACACCTCTGAACCAAATACTGAATGGAACGTAATTTATTGTAGACCAGAGGTAGCAAGTACGTATACTACATGGACGATATCTTTTGAACTTGGGTTACATCGAAGACTCCAAATAAAGAATTCATGCATTTTTAAATTATGAATTCAGTTAATTTATTTTTATTGAATTGATGGATTATATTAGTTTTATTACAGACCCAATCGCGTCCTTCTATTTTTGTAGCGGTGTTTGAGTTCCGTTCCGGTTCGTTGTACAGTTCAACAGTCTCCTTCTATCCGTTCGTAATCAAACATTCGGTGAAAAACCTCAATTTTCCGTAATATCTAAGCTATGGTATTGACCTACATGATAAAAAAACGCAAAAAGTGCAATCCAAAATTATCACATTTATTTGATCGTGTGCATATATAAATTGCAATGAGATAAAACTGCACAATCCCGGGTCACGAGTGCGTATAACTGAAATTGCATATTTCATCCCACCATGGAATATGCGCCAAGGGCAGATAATACAGAGACCGCACTGCTCGGATATTCGCACTACATAGCAATTCCTCGAGCAGGAATCTAAGTAAAACCGTACTCAACACTACTGGTGTAACTAAAAACGGTCATCCATAAAGTGGGTTACGACATATACACGATTGAAGTTCCGAATCGGCGGAAATCTTGGGCATCATCATGTTGAACTTGACGAGTATAATTTACTGGAGATAAAAAGAATGCCCTGGTGAAGCAGTTAGGATCAAGAGATTTTAATTGATCAATATTATAATGAAAATATTGATATTTTTAGAGAGGAATAGGTATTTGTTTGCCCCCTGGATGTGCATATTGCTCGAGCCGCATCGGGGCAACAAAACTGCCTATCAAAATTTCATCTATTGGTTTGAAAATGCCACTCTATTAAACTTGTGTGAGATAATTTTATCAATTGGGTCACCGGTCTATACTTGCAACGGGGGTAAACTGACACTCACTGAATTCATCATCGGTAGCACAAACAGAGTCAGTTAACCTAGGCCATATGAAGCTGGTGACAAAAACAATATATTTACAAAACACAGAGAAATTTATTGCCACAAAAAATAACACTGACGATTTTGATCAACAAGTGGTGGCCCTAACAGAAATATAATTTCGTGCGGGGTGATCTGGTTTTAAATCAGATGAATACTATCATGCCACTGGGCTTCTGCAGCGACTCGGATAGTGATAAACCGTGTACCCAAGGACTTTCTCACAGAAACACTGGTTATTTACCTATATCGATATATACCATTGGTGTAAGTGTAGAGAAAGGCGAGATTCTTTCTCACAGAAACACTGGTTATTTACCTATATCGATATATACCATTGGTGTAAGTGTAGAGAAAGGCGAGATTCCTGCGGATAATCCGCTGTTACACGAATTCTGCAATATTAACTCAGCTCAATAGACAAAGAAATGCCTGATATTATTATGCCGAAACCATTTGTTGGCCGAAGCAACATATTTATTCTCATAGCCACGGGAACTCAAGGCATCCCAAAGGATTTACGGCATCTCCTGCAATTGTCCAACTCGATGCACGATATCTTGAAGAAAGCTTCCCTCTGCTGTTTGCTCTATCGCCCTTTTAAAATAGTTGTAAAAAATGTTTTTCTTTGATACAAGTAAGACGAAAACGCCTAATTTTGACTTGTTTCCGTCAAAATAAATTGCCAAGACATTTTTATTAAGTACGTGCCAACATGGACAATCTTCTGCGAGTTAAATACCTATCTCATTATTGGAGTAAAAAGCCAGATCCACACTGTGTCAGATAGGCTTTGTCTTCAAAGATTTCCCGCGTTTATATCTGTCATGCATTTCGTGTATGAATCGTTTGATGCGATTAGTAATACAAACTAATGTGTTTTTTTAAACCTTTGATGCCATCGAGATAACACGTACCTGAAATCATCGAAAATCACTAGCTGATATTCGTTCGTCTAAATTAATCAATATTTTTCTCTCACTAGTTTGAATGGAGAGAGAGAGAGAGAGAGAGAGAGAGAATGAAGGTTCAACGTCACGTAAATCAATATTTCAGCTATATGCCGACGATCAAACAAAATTCTAAATACTCAAGCCAATAACTTCGTAATTAAAGATACACACATTAAAACTTATGCAATAAACCGATTTCTTTCAAATAGTGAGGTGGCTTAGCAAAAAGATCGTAACACGCTGGACCAAAGCACCAAACTTGGCACATCCATCACTTGAGGCATACAAAACAATATCAGAAGGGGTGCCCATTGCTCTGGGCCGTGTGACGCCCTCTGGCCCCCAAAAGGGCATCTAAGGGGAAATATTATCATTGAAAAAATAGTTGGCTTCCCAATAGCTTCATGATTTTCGTTATCCTTGAGGCTAGGAAGCTGAAACTTACCACATTGTATCTCTGGTTCCAGCGCTACAATAAAATGTAACAAAATTGAAGATGGCCTCTATGATGATGTCACAGTGACGTCATATTATAAAAATAAGCCATTTTTTTGACGATTTTTCAAATTTTGTATTTGTGCCATTTTCTTCGCTCAGATTGCCTTGTAAATCAATAAATAATCATCTGATATGAAATAAAATATTATTATGCACTTTCACGTAGACAAAATACACCAATTTTGAAGAAAATACGACAAAAACACAACTGTCGTCCATTCTGAATTTACCCATGATGCTCTTCTCCGAGAATTAAATGGCCCTAATATGATTTGCTATATGGACACAAAGTGCCAGCTCTCAACAGTTCCGAGCATCAGAGAAAATTTTGTTGGGAAGAGCGAGGGGGGGGGGGGGGGGGCTGACGCTGAATCCAACAATAACAATTGAACACAGGATCCTCGCTATTCAGTATCATTTTACTAGTGTGTGTGCCTGCAGAACGGGCATATAATTGGAGTAGTGTACCGGTCCTGAACCATGCACATGTAAATATAATGGTATTGTCACCCAGTGGGAATAAGGTGTAGTTTCAGACCACTCCCCCAACCTGCCTCTGAACCTGAAATCGTCCTAAGCACTCTCAGTCATGCCAATAGCGACGGATAGAAGTCAACGTGTTATTTTAATGTTAAAGGTGAAATGCAAAGGTAATAAAAGTAAGAAAAAAGCATTTCCCTTTCTTTTTTATGATGATAATAAATTATACAGCCATCAATGAACGAAATCTGGTGGTAAGTTTTATTTTTTAAAGAGAAATAAAACACGTGTATGATCAGCGGCTTGAAAACAGTGCATCGCTTATCTCCCCTTGATTCGGAGCTTTTCCGCCAGAGGCTGTGACGTCATAGTTGAACCACACTCAATAATGGCGGCTAACATGAACGTTGATAGCGACAGCGATGCGGAGGAATTTTCTTACAGTTCTTCCTCTTCTTCCGAAGAGGAATTCACGGCAATGGTTAGTGCAAGTGTGCCACTGCCTTACCAACAAGAACCTATTCTGAACAACGAACCCGCAGACACTGCAGGGGCCGTGGGCGACAGTCAAACCGAGAGAATCGGAAATACAGATTGGTAAGTTCCGACTTTTCTTTTATCTCTCGTAGCGAATGATGACCAACCTGTTAGTGCGTTTCAGTGAACGTGAATGACACAAGCAAGGACTTCGTGTGCAATAGCCTAGCCTATCTATGTGAGCTATTATGCAATGCAGCTAAAATTTATTTCTTACTACATAGGCCTACGTCTGTAAATAGCTCATGTGAAACCGATTTTACGTGAGCTCTGTCGGATGAGTGATCATTCACGTTAAAAACTAAGCTGCTCTCATAAACATGAATGCCAAGAGGCACTGGTACTGTTCGGCATTCCAGCGCAACCACAACACCACCATGTTAAAAGGGGCTGGGCCAGTGACGTGTTGTTGATGTTGTAACGTTTTTGCTGCCACCTTTGGTAAAGTTTGAATATCATGAAATGAATGCATCATAGAAAGCTGAAACTTCATATATCTCTTCTTCAGTCTGTTGTCATGCAATATCTGTGCAAGACTAATCCAATATTTGTATGAGAACTTGTTTAAGAACATTTCTGAACTTTGTAAATATTTAGTACACCAGATCTCGCTTTTGAGAAACTAATTTTCCAAATGAGGGTTACAGTGCGATAAAATGTGTTCTCATGACAACCTGTTTGTAGTAATATTCAAGATGTAAAGTTCTTCAAATAAATTATTGATCATATCTTGCCATAACCAATGTCGCCATGGGTTAGAATAACTTTTTGTCAAATGTGGATATTTAAAAAATAATGACAAATAGGACATGCGTGGTAGTTCTAGAATGACATTGAAAAGAAATTTTGCAGATTTTTTTTGGTCAAAAATAACATATTGTGTACCAAAAAGTTCACAAACATCTTTATATTCAATTATCGATTCGTTTTACCTACCATTGCATCAAATCAGCCTGGATTATATATGTGTCAATTTTCAGCTTGCTGTGATTTGTTAAATTTGAGATATTTAAACTTTTTCCAGCCAGCAAGTAACAACAACATAAAAGGTTATTGGTCCTGCCCCTTAATTTAGGGGTAGGAAAGCAAAATCATAAACCCTATAACATAGTGGTGTTGCGCTGGAATACCGAACCGACGTATTGTTGTTGCAACTTGCAGTTGTAGGCTACTATTGCAAGTTCATTGATCACCGTTCTTTACCTTTGGGACCATTCAAGTATTACGTACGCAAAAATTTCCGATATTTTTACCCCCCCCCCCCCTCCGTACGCAAAGTTTTACCTGGCGTACACAGGAGAAAATCCTAAATTTTGAACCCCTACCCCCTCGATGCATACGTAATACTTAATTACATATGCATTTGTTGTAGTTTTAGAATGCAAATCATCTCTTTTTTTTATTCAGATATCACATTTCTTCTTTTTTTAAGGTGTCATTGTGGGAAATGTCATGCTATGGACACTGGCGTTGAATGTATTTGCTGCCAGGAAGTGGACCCAGCAGTCGAGCGTATGAACCGAGAAGGAAAACCCTTCGTCACAGATCTGGATGGTTTTGTGGCGAATTGCCTGAACATAGATGTGCTGGAGGCGTCATTTTATGAATTTTTGGCGGTGGAACATGGTCCACTGGGGAAGATGAGGAAATCCATAAGTTAGTAATCATTTCAGATCTTAGTATCAATAATTTCAGGCCTTAGCATCAATATTTTCAGGCCATGCAAACTGCATGTTCCGACAGCCTCGGACAACCACATTTTATGTGGGGCAAGTCAATTTTTTTTAGATTTGAAGATGGCAGAGATAAGCATGGCAACCTAAGGTTGTCACAGTGGATTTGAGGGCAACCTATTGAAAACCGAATTTTCAACCCCTGAATTTCCGTTTCAGACAGTTTTGAAGAATTAAGTTTCTTCAAAATTTATTTTTAAAAAACCCTGCTTATAAATTATAAACCATTCAGACAGAACACTTTCCTCCAATTTTTCAGAATTTACAGACATGTTGCTTACAGACGGTTTACACGATTCATCTGGAAGCTTCTTGGGAAGGGAAGGAGGAAAGTTATTCCAGCTTCTGCAGTGACTACTATAAGGACGCAATTCCCATCCGAAAACTATACAAGCTTCAAGTACCCACGACCATGAAAGCAGCCTAAAACAAAATTCCAAACAGAAATTGAGCACAAATTAAAGTCTACAACCTCAGCTTGAAAACAATATTTTTTTTTATTGATTTGGTGTTAAATGGAATATAATAATAGTGCTTCACGTTGCTAACATATCAAACTTAAGAAATAAAGACCGAGGAAGAGGTTTCAAATTTCCCAGATAAACACCAGTTGGCACTCGTCCAGCAGTTTAGATCCGAGACCGCAGGCCGAGGGTTTAAACTGTGGCCTCGGGTCTGAACTGCTGGACGAGTGCCAACTGGTGTTTATCACCAAAATTTGAAACCGATTTCCGAGGTCTTTATTTCGATTCGGACATGCACAATTGAATATTTATTACGAAATTCTATTAAATTGCTAAATTCTATTAAATTGCTAAAATATGTTGGTGTATGCCTTCCACATTGATCAAAACAATTTTTAAATGGGGAATCACATCCCAGCTGGTCAGTGCGAACATTGTTGCAAACTGCGGGAAAGTATACATTTCAATGCGCTCACTATAGTTATCCCCGTCACAGCACAGGTGTTTATCGAGAATTCAACACCACTTTCGGTACAATGCTACAACATTGAGACGGACTGGAGGTATGTTGGAATTTCAAACAATACACCAGACATGTATCAAAGTTAAAGTACCTTTACTTATTTCTTACGGCCAATAGCACAGCATGAGGCTACTAATTCTTCAAATAAGACAGTAATGCACACATATCAGTGTTGACATTAACCTATCAGTTCCAAAATTCAAACATTACACAGAGCAGCATGGAAAGTACATTTCTGTATTAACATGAAACCGTAAAAGTAATGAAGCCATGCATAATCGGTTTTGAAGCAATACAAACATTACCAATGGTGGAGTGAAATTGTATGATGACTTTATTTCAAAGAGTCTGAAGGAAGCTGTTCTACTCCGAGGTCTTAAAAAACAATGAAAATATGTGGCACATAGTTCATCCAAAGCAGTACAATATTTCATAAATTTTATAGTAAATTTTGATAGAATTACCACTTTATCGCGTCCTTTTCACATGTATGAAGTTTATGTGAAACAAATACCTCAGATCACTGGAACCCAGGAGCTGTTGGTCACACACAAAATGTGAAATTTTATCTTCACAACCAAGGTTGAACATTTTGTTGAAATTACATCAATGGCCACGAAGTATCCTGAAATTCCAAGCTTTTAAATTTAGATTTATTAACTGGTGCAAATTGCATGAAAATTAGGTTAATCCATTATGGTCACCTTCCTATGGTACTGACATTCGAACTGCTAAGAGTGTTATACTCAGTGTATCTTTGACAGTGAATTTTGGATTGAATTGAATCAATAGTTTTCAATTTATCATTGTAAAATGTGACGAACTGACACACAAACTGAAACACACCTACATTGCTTGGATACAGTAATAACGGTGCTTGTTAAGTTCTACAACACGACAAGGGGAAAAAAATTCAGATAACACCGGGCCACATATCAAGCAAATTTCATACTTGTCCATACAATATTAACCAAGATACAGCCCGGACAAGTCCCAATTCTCGACGATTTCAGGAAAAAAAGGGCCATAACTCTTGAAAAAATAATCGAAACCCTAATGCTATGCTTCAGACAGAAACTCTATACACAATGGATATCAGTTGGAGAGAGAATATGCCTATTGACAGAAATACTGGATTTTTCAGATTTAAATACAAGTAGCACATTAGCTACACAATATCATAATAACAAGCACTGCCATAGTAATTTCCTAGACACATTAAATGCTGATAAATCACAAAAAACATCCAAATAAAGTTCAAAAACATTAACAGACTCAATTTATTCAAGTAGTTGAGCCTTGGTGGTTTGAAAAAAAGTAACAAACTTGAATAATTTGATTATTTTCATCAGCAGATGTAGGGAAGAGGAGTAATTCGGACAAACCTACTTGCAACCTATACAAGGGATCTGGTCGATACTTAAAAACGCCCATATGGGTTATGTACATAAATAAAACCATAAGTCCATTGAAACTAGAAGTGTTCAACGTTGTATTGAGAGTCATCGACGGCATGTGATCCAGTTGAAAACATTGCCTCAATAGCGGGGACTGACGAACTGCCAGGGGAGACAATTTTGGAATGTCCAGGAACGGCCCAAACAGCCGCGAATGCAACTTGAGTATCCCGAGTCGAATCGCCGAAGGTTGGTTGCACCACCTTCGCCGATTCGACTCGAGAGTTCTATGGACTTCTGTTAATACTTGATCACACGATACGCATTTGGTTTGGTGACTTTTCACCCTCCAGAAAACACCACATTTCACACCTTTCAAAGACTACCCCCTAAACTGCAATGCCTTGGGATCCAGTCTACAAGGCGCCACTATTCAATAAAGTAAACGCTTCGAATTAATGTGCTATAATTCCCATGTTTGATCAGTTCAAAATGTATGTAATTTAACTGCCCATGATCTACTACTTATAACGACTGCAAGCCAGTCCGTGCAAAATGAACATTTTGAAGATTGTAATCATGCGCAGGTTTTATATCTTAGGAGTGTTATAGGAAGGCTGGCGGGGCCATTGCAGTCCACCTAGACTAAGTGATAGCTGGACACTTCAAGTTTTAATGGACTTATTTACAAAGCTTTATACAATCAGTTCAAGTTAATTACATGTAAAAACTTTTGTGTAAATACGAGATTCATTGCAGGTGTATTAAGGTGGCTCCCTGGTTTCGGTGCAAAGTCATGTCATTTTTCTCAATTATTCCTATAGCTCAGAAAATGATATAACAATTTTGGCATAGCATATTACTTTTTTCCAATTCTCTGCTTGTATATTATGTGTACCTGTGGAAAATTGGTACAATGTAAACATTATGTACCCAATAGTTGAGACACAATTGTTTTCAGAATATTCAAAAGTCATGTTAATTTTCGCATTTATTTATTATGTGTGTAGTTTTAATAACTCAAATTTAACGTAGGTTGCCATCCAAAAAAGAGCATGAATGGGTCTCTGAATCCACCTACTCCTACATTTTTTCCCGCCATTTTGCATGAAGTCGCAACAATGCAACGTCATGATGTCGACAAATACCACGCCAACAAAGAGTTTGCCATTCGATGTCATGACATCACAAGGGATAATTTATCAATTGCTTACAAAACGAGCCGCTGAAACGTAAACGCTGCATGTCAAAGTATCTCATTCTCTCCATTCGCTCACAAGAGTACGATTACAAGGGAGGTAATTGCTATGCGCAAAAAGCTGCACAGAACAGTCATTGTTGTAACCAGGGAGCCATCTTAATTGCTATTTACTGACATAAATGGACAATTGTCAAAAAGAGAAATCCGGGAATGGCAGGCAATTCTAAACTTGTAACATGGTATATGATGACATAATTAAATTTATCTTTAATAAGCCAGTTACTGGGTGATCAAGCATGTTGCAATGCCAAAATATTCACCGATTTTGGTCTAAATCACTTTTAGTATTGGGAAGAACCATGTAAACTGGTCAGAATTCATGACTTGGTGCGGTTCACAAAATGACCACTATTACACTTTATATCATGAACTCTGTGATTGCTTTATCAACAGTTGTGAAGGTGTTTTAAGAACAGTGTTATTATTTAAATTCATTGTACACAACCCCAAATTATTGATTAACAAATCCAACTGAGTGGATAGGGTAGCAACTGCAGTCACTTTCTATCTGGGTTCAATACTCCACTGGAAGTGAATAATGATTACTCATCTACAGTGTACCTAACATGAACCCACAGCACTGTTATATGCCCCTACATGTCAGACTGACTATTTACAATATACTACACATGTACTCACAAACTTTTATACAACATATTATGAAGGTAGGTACTTTGCGCATTTGCCTGTTGGCTTGTCAGATAAAACATTTACCAAATTCAAAAGGCTATCCTGTTGAATGTATGGAAACAGAAATATTTCTTATCCATGGTTTGGTATTACATACAACTTGTGAAGGATAATAGAGAACCTGTAACAGATGGATAGAGATTTTGACCCTGTATAAGTCCCTGGTGTCCAAGGCAATTACTACCTCATATATCGAGAACCTCAATATTGCTAATACTGCAGAAAGGCTGATACCGTTGGTGGACGGGCTGGGATCCTTTAGGATATAGTATCCTGCAGGATATTTGAGTTAATCGAAAACCTGATAAGATACTGGAAAGAACTTTTGCCCCAAATCAATTGCAAGACCGCAACTCCATAAATATATATTTTGAATACACAAATTACCACACAATTGAGATGACACTGCCAAACAGATGACAGGTAGATGGGTCTGAGCCTTAAACGTTATTGGAATTTATGAGGTTTTTCTTGACTAGAGATCAAGAAACCGTTGTTTTGAAACCGTCAACAGTTATATGTATATTAATAAATGAGATATCCTTCACGTTAAACCTGGTGTTGAATTGGTGATTTATGAACGGAAGACGTATCCTGCAGGATACCACATGAACATAAAAAGGCGAGAAGACAGGGTGGCCACCGAGTATCCTCCATGAAACGACTTATACATTCTGGACAGGTGATGTTAGGCTTTCGATATCCTGAGCTGATGTCCTATACATACATTGATTACAGAAGCTGGAAAAAATGGCATGGTAGGACTTTTTAAGTTTTCTTTATGTTGAAGCGACTTGCATGTCTCTCAATCACAGTGCCCTTGTCTTGCCGCTCATACTTGCTGGCCACTGGTGCTACATGAACAGTCTCCTTCTGAGAAAGGGCCTTCTTGTAGCTCGGAAAAATCTGCCTTCTCCGCTCAACGGCAGTCATGAGTCTCTTGACATACCCTGCAGACAAGTCAAATTACATACTGTAAGGTCATTGCCACTTGACTGCCTGAATGACTCTCATGCATCTAATAATCAAAATACATTGAGGGAATCAGATTTTCATGTGTAGAATTTGTGTACATATGGTTTGCAGCTTAATAATTATCACATATAGCATGTGTATTTATAAAATCAGTCCTGTCAAACTATGATGAAATGACAATAGCCTGAATATGATAATACATTTTACATGTACATGTAGTCTGTTATGGAGAAGTGCATAACTGAGCTGTGCCTGCTACTTTTAACATGAGATTGCTCAAATCAAAACCCCTCGGCTTTCCCCAAGTGATAGAGACCCATGTGTAGTGTGAATTGGGGAAAAGATAGTTATATGTGGGATGATGAAGATATACCAGTAGTTAATTACATTCAGGCAAATTATATATCTGTATAGGGGCATAACTCTGTAAAATACGGGTCGAGGGGAGCCACTTTCGATAGGCATGTGACTTAGCACTCTGTAAAATAAGAACCGAGATGAACAAGCTGTACCAAACGTGGATCTTCACATATAACTTGTACATTCAATTATAGATAACAAAATCATATTATTACATCCAAAAGGGGCAGAATGGCTTGTAGAATACAGCAATATAAATAAGTTTCCAAAATATAGTAGCTATACCAAACGCAGTTCTGCAGATATAGTTGGTTACATGCAGGCCAGAAAAAAAAATTAATATATTTCTGCATAACTCTGTAAAATATGGGCCGAGGAGAGCCACTTTCGAAAGGCGTCTGACTTAGCACTCTGTGAAATAAGAACCGAGACTAATAAGATGTACCGAACATGGATCTGCAGAAATAACTTGTACATTCAGTTACAAATAACAAAATCGGAGATTATTACATCCGAAAGGGGCATAACTCCGTAAGCGGAGGCGAGTAATCCTTTGTTGGCTTGTAGAATACAACAACATGAATAAGTTTCCAAAATATTGTAGCTATACCGAACACAGTTCTGCAGATATAGCTGGTTACATTCAGGCATATAGGACAGAAATAGAAATTAATATATATGTAAAGGGGCAGAACTCTGTAAAATATGGGCAGAGGGGAGCCACTTTCGATAGGCGTCTGGCTTAGCATTAGATAAGTGTTGAAAATTTGGTGGTTGTGTCTCGAGCGGTTTTGCCTAAAATGCGGTAACGGACTGACGGACGTACGGAGAGACGGACGTACATGGCGACGACAATACCCCGAGGCCAAAATGGCCGAAGGGTAAAAAGCTGCAGTTGAGTTTAAAAAGGCATGCTTGCCTATGCAAATTGAATTTTGAATATTCTGCATTTCTCGAAACAGCTCTTACCGAAAGTAACAGGCGTCTTAACTTCTTTCACAATCGGGGTCCCTTGGTTGGCCTTTCCGTAGGTGATCCCATATTTGGGTACGCCTGACCTCGTTTCTGCCTGCTTCCGATTGCTGTTCTCATTGAAATGCAAGGCGGCAATGCGGAGTCTGAAGTTTCAAATCACATCAGTATTTCATTATAAGAAGTGTAGACATCTTACTTGCAAGGCCAACACAAAACCATACTTTTTATAACATTTACCGGTAACATTTTAAACTGTCAAAGAAAAGCCTACAGTACAAAAACAAGCGTTCAATCAAATCAAATGGTCGGGTTGAAAAGGCGATCAGAGAATGTAACAGATTTTGAGACTATTATAATATATTCTGCCTCTGTGAGACGGGGATAACTGTAATGAATGACATATGGGGTGAAGGGTGAAATATCAAGAAGTGCAATTAGAAGGGGTGGTTGGTTGGTTGGTTGTTTGGAGTTTAACGTCGCACCTAACCTTATTGGTCACACGGCGACGATGACCCAAACCAACATACCCTAGCAAAACCCCAACCCCAACAAAAACCCAACCAAAACTACAAAAAAAATGAATTTTGAATTTTGAAAATTATGCTCTACAGACACTGATCAAAATGGATCCTCAGAGAGCCTAATCTGTTTGGTATTATAATCTACCTCCTGTGCCAGACAAACATGAAGGGGTGGTCATTGGTCAGGGGAGTACACTGGAGTTAATCCTATTTCATCGGTAGCTTTCACGAACATGACAAAGGTTGTTTGTAGTGGATGAGTGCAATAACAGGAAACTTGTATCCTGGAATGTTGAGGACAGACAACCAACCAACCAGCCACACTTCATCAATCCACAGTACTTTAGTCATAGTTAAATTTCAAATACTACTATGAAGTCTACCTGCATTCCATTGCTTCAAAGAAGAAGTGCCCATGCTTCGGCGCAAAAAAACAGATTACATTATGAAAAGACTCCAGGGATGAAGTCTGTTCACCCGGGGCCAACTTCTGCAGATCCTGTAAAGATGGAAACAATAATACTCACATACCTACTAAAGTACAAAGACATTTATACAATTCTGTAATATTTACTATCGATGACCGATGCATTATGATCGATGCATTATTTATGTGCATAACTATCGTCAGTGGAAGATTGAAGGGGGAGGGGGCGGAGGTGAGTTATGTGCAATCGGTCTCACTATTATCTTTAGACTGTGACATTTAGAAATCGCTCATCGAGACCAATGGTATTTTAACTATGCTCGCAATATCCATCTCGAACAGCGTGTCTGTGGATTGTTATAAAAGTTGCTGTCAGATGGCCTGGTGTATGTGACCAACTTATCAACAATAAAACTTACCTTTAAGAAAACCTTCTTTGTGATGATTTCTTCTATGTTCTTTATTGCTCTTGACCCTTAAATGGTAGAATTATCATCCAAAAATTATCAGTCTACTTTGTGAAAGCAATTTTCAGAAGCGACCACCGAGCTTTTTCCATCCCTATGAAGTTAGAGGACAATTATAAAATATGTACCGTATATAAAGACATGTAGATTATGATATCGGGCAGATTGGCAAGAGATGTAATAACAGCAATAATAACAATTATCCCTCAACCTAAATCATAGCATTTCCATTGGTCAATTTACAAGGGTGTAAAAATCTGTACACCTGGATCTTTCCATGTCAGTGTCTGACCGATCCGAACGATCACGTGACAAATCACCCTACTTCGGTATGCTGATCCATGTAGGATGGTGTGACCAGTAGGTGCCTTGAATGGAAGGGTTCCAGGGGGTAAAAATAAATGATCCACGTGCAGAAACAGACATGGCGGATCGCCGCTTCAGATCATCAAAATGAAATATTTCACCACTCAAGGGATAGAAAAGCAACATTTTGATGGAATTGCTGATAACATTTTTGGACTAAATACATTACCTAAACGTATAAACCCATACACTCCGAGACACGAGCGATTCGTGACAGGCAAGCTCAGAAACGACGGTCTCCCCTCGAAACTTCAGCGAACCAAATATCGAAATCCATAGAATAACTTAATTTTGTCCACTCGTCAAAATTTAATGGAACAAAGTAATACCGCATCATTGTCCCTGGAATTTTCAGACATATAACTCACCAAAAGTGTTATTTGTTCCGGAAATCTACCTCGGATGCAAACGCGTTCAATATCAGCGCGCGATTACTAGGATACTCGCTTCGACAGAACGGTGGCTTGAACATGCCGATCAGTTCGGAAACGAGACACGCTGTTTCGTTCGTTGCAGCTTGGTTTTGGAAACAAAATTTGTGGTACAGTATGAAAATAGGCTTGAGGGATAATAAATTCATTTTTCAGGTTTTTCCCAGGATGTATGAAAAGTTTGTTTCAGGGAGGGTGATATAACTTTCCATACATCCTGGGAAAAACCTGAATAACTAATAATACTAGCTTTACCTGGTAACAGCCACTCCCGGTCTTCTAGTGGACCATGCTGGCATTTCTTGAACAATTTGTCTGTGTGCTTGTGTGTGTTGCAAATGTGGTTTAGCAGCGACATCCACTTGGCTAACACCAAGGGCCCCCTCCCTCCACTGCTGGCAGCACACCAGTACATGTGGTTGGATATTGAGGCGGACCAGCGCCCCACAACCTCCAACCCCTTCTTCTTCCCGATCTTGTCCAGCTTCTTCTTCACACCTTTTAGTTGAAGTGCAAAATGTAAATATACAATCCTAAAATTGTTAATTATTAAAAGTCTTAACTCTCTGAGAATATAATGTTGTACATGTCTGATATATATTGGATGGTCTTGGTAACAACAGGAGTAAACAGAATTTCAGATAAATAACGTACCTTTGGCCATGTGCCAAACATCAAAATGGTGTTTCACTTTTGACTGATGCACTCGCATGTACTTCTTTACTTGGGTATGTCGGTCAGTCATCAATTCTCCCACTTTCACACCTGCACCACCAAGGCTGTTTAAACACCTCTTCAGACCCTCGAGCTCCATGGCTGCTGAATTTTTAACCTGATTACTCTGGAAAACACACAATGATACTAATGAACATTACAAATAGACCTCGGACCGATATAGTTTTTATAGTTATCAAAAATATCACATTCAAGGGTCCTTTACGATTCATGATCTACATATTTTCTACTATGAAATTCAGACATGAGAAGATTTGAAATTTTCTACGACAAGAAATATATTTATAACATTATATACTGCTCTCATTATCGGGCGATGAATCTATATACAAATACACCCATGAAATAAAAAGCAATGAACATAGTGAACATAAAATAAACTTCAACTAGAAATTTTGCAATCTGGCTTACAGATTATCCCTCAGGCCTTGCATTCTGAAAATGACAACAGACTTATTGACAGGCCTGGTTAGGATTTATCACGGCTGGCTGCTTTCAATATAAAAGGACATCGACATTAAGCCTTTACCAGGCTTATGAATAGGCCCCAAGAGTCTGGGCCTGAGCTGATGCAAGGCCTGACCCCCATAGCAGAATCATCATGTAAAATATAAATTTACATAATGAAAATCAAAATATTCTCCTGTTTAGCATTGAGCTCAACTTAAATGATGTTTTAGGGTCATGGAAACAAAATTAACAAGCTGAGTAGCTAGCAGGTCCCCCGCCAAGAAGCTTGTCTGGAAACTGGCTTCTCACACCAGGCTTTTAGCTATGCATGAGTCTCAGGGTCTTTGAGACTCCCTATTTTAAAATGAGACTCCCTGAAATTTAACATGGTGGAGATAGGGATGAGACTCCTTGTTTTCAGCAAAACCCTTAAAAATAGGCAATTGAGATAGGCAATTGAGACTCCCCAAAATCAAAATCCTAGCTAAAAGCCTGTCTCACACACATGGGATATAATCACCATATATATTTTGTGTGATGTTAGATTGTTGCTAAGAGTGTGGTCTTCTTGATGTGAAGGACATAAAATAATTGTGAAGGACAATGTTGCAAAATTGTCTATGGAAGGCAGGACGATGTAGAAATACCATCCGGTGGCATCGTTGTGCCCAAAAACGAGTCTGAGATCCAAGCCATCTTACATTCCCCAAGTTTAAATCGATCGGTTGAATTTTTCTCGAGAAAGCGCGTTCACAACATTTTTGGGACGGATGGAATCTAAGATGGCCGACAGTGGCCATCTTGGATAACGCAGTTTGGTGAAAAACAATCCCAGCTATCTTCTCACTGATGTGAAGACACCCTTCAAGTTTGAAGTCGATCAGTTGAATTGTTCTTAGACATCGCGTTCACAACATGGTTGGGAAGGACGGACAGGTAGCATTTCGTGGCGGGGGGACAAACAACATTGGTCAACCAGGAAGTGAGATACAACACATGAGTACGGATGGACTGACAGGCTCATTCCAGTATAAGCCCCCCCCCAACCCTCACTACGTTTGTTATAGGGGGTATAACAAGCACAGAAAATGGCAAGCAAACAAATGTCTCAAAACAACCAGACAAATAGATAAGAATAATGCTGAACACAACTGAAATCTGAACACAGATTTACTTGTACTAGCTGAGTTTCTATGACTTTCGAGGTCTCTAAGTCCATCAGAGAGTAAGCCCCATACTTTGCTGTATGACCAGGCGAACAACATCGACCATCACCACCCAGTACCATCAGTTTTCCTTTTCTCTCTTCGAGAAGGGTCTTGTTCTTCTCTTCCCAAACCTCTTTAACTACTGGGCACAGATATGCTGACTGCACCATAAAATAGGTCCGGAGTGAAATAATCTGCAGTCTCATATGATTAAAAAAGTGGACCATGGTTGCTGAGCTGGACCCACTAAATAGCGTAGCTGCAGCAGATAGCAGGTTACCCATGGGCATACCTTTGTGACATGGCTGACTGGTCCAGTCTCTGGTATGTCCCTTGCTGCAGCTTGCGGACAGCACGACAAAGGTTCCCAGAACTTTCTTCACAGCAACCGTGCATGGCGTGAAGCACATGGTGCATAGGGACAGCAGTTGCAGTAGGGACGACTCAAACACTATGAATTTTCTTTCCTCTACAGGATTACAGTCATTCCTATTACAAAAAAAATAATCAGAAAGTAACCTAAGAATCATTTTTGAGACACAAATATGTTGTTGCATGCAGTGAGCACACGAACAAGGCAAATTTGTCTGTCTACATACACAATTTAGTCCCCACTGCTCTTCCTAAAGTATTGGAAACCTCACATATCCTACCCCAAACTCTCCATAGCATATGCTTCATTTCACGGGCTCATGAAACATCCCTGCCACCAATAGCATGCGCCAGGATACAAATTTAAAATAGACCCAAAGTTTCAGGTCACATCCGCAACAAATCCCAGCCTCTAAATGCCTTCACGTGAGGTAGTTCGTATCATGCTTGATTTACGTGGAAACCGTAGAAGATGAATATAGAGCAAATTTACCTCCTAGATAATTATTTATGACCATTCACAAAGGTTACGTGTCGGTAACGTATTTCGTCACACAAAGACAATTCTAAAGTGGTTTCTATTGAAGATTGTCAATTTCCGGTGAACAGGCGCGAGGCCAAGAATCCTGTCCAACAGATCTGACTGGTGGCTGGGGTATTATTATAACCCCAAGGGAGGTGGTTGATCTTATCCATTGCATAACCCTGTAAATGTGTAACCACCATCTAGTTTTCATTGCAATTATGAGATTATGACCCTTTACATGCTTTATATAATTATCCTACATACATGTCTTAAGAAAGCATGGTCAATTTCCCATGCAATTTTATGGGCCACTATATGCCGATATGCTGACGCCGCCTTAATTGGTAAGTATTTGTACCTACGTACAGGTATGTACATCCTTAATCCAGTGTACATCCTCAATCATACTGAATTAATGTAATTTTACTTCACGGGTACTGTCTTGAACACTAAATTGAAAGGGAGGGGATAAAGCCACCACAGGGTATCAGGGTCATGCATTGGATATTAGTTAGCCTCTGGACAACAGCTCCAGTTAGAGATGTGATATATATATATATATATACCGGAGGATGTCCCCCTCATTTGTGACACTAGGAGGGTCATCTTCATCCTCTTCTTGGCCTGGCAACCACTCAAAATCGTCATCTTCCAGTTCCCCGTCATCTTCCTTGTCTACTACTTCACTTTCTGGATTGGCGTACTGTACATGTATAGACAAGTTACACTGCACAGCAGTATCTGTGACATTGGTTCCACTGCAACACCAAATAAACATTGTCTTTTACTAATTGCAGTGAGTGTCTTTAATGCCGGATCACCTCCGTATTCAATCAAACTAATTATGTTACAAGCAATTTATTTCATTTTATGTACTATTTCTAGTGTATCACCACCATTCATGATTGAGTGGGAAAGTCTCTTATTATTGTATGTGCATGCAATTAGTTTGTATGTTTTATACTGTTCAAAGGAGCAGCTGTGTCGTGATTTTGTTCTTACTCAGTTTGAGTAGCAGTTGAGCGGGTGTGTAGCTGTATCTGTGCCTTGGAATGATGAATCTGAAAAATGTTAAAAGACAGTCTGACACAATATTTACATCAATGATATAAGTTATCAGGATTTTGAGCCAGGTTAATGTTTTTAACCCTGGTTGAAAATTTAAACTCTGGGCTATTTTTGCCCTATGTATTATTTGATGGAAATAAGCCCTGAAAAGTGATCTTTACGGTTCTGTTACAGTTTGACGTAGGTTGTTGTTGTGCAAATCTACCGCGCGAATAATGCAACAATAGTTGGCCACATCAAGTTCACGTGCAGGTCAATTCATGTAAATGCCTGAAATGCCATTGCATCTTTAAATGTGGAAGCAATTTATTGAGTGGTTCTCTCAGATATACACTTATAAAACAATATGGCTCAGAGTTCCGTCATCGCTACTTCAAAACGAGCAGCTGATTGTTTACAGCTCCAGTTGTGTTGTGGCGCATGTGACAGAGTAGTCGCCCCTGGTAGCCGATTTGCACACATGCATCATTGTGCAGGTTTAAAAATCCCTATACCCAGGAGGGTTTTTTTTAAACCCTGCATGAAGCAAATTCTGCAATTTTTCCAACATATCAATTCAATTTAATTCAATTCAATATTTATTGTACTGAACACCCTAGACAGGGCGGAGTACATATCGTTTATATCGCGATTTTAACAGGTATTATCGGCCAGTGAGAAACGGTTTCACAAGCGAACCCGGGGACAAATAATGTTCAATACTTAATAGGTCACTTCCAATAAACCACAGGCATATTTTATTTTACAGCGGCGAGAGCGCTGCATCACAGAAGCACTGAGGACCCATCCAGGGGGATTGGATGGCTACACAGACCTGTCAGCCAGGCAGCCACTATTACACTTTAAAAGTTTTCTTCAACTCACTTTTTAACCTTTTGGCAGTTTAAACCAATCATTTGAGAGTGTAAATTAAACAAGCTATGCGTCTGATGGGAACTGATCGTGCAGCTGTTAATGAAATGACTTTCAGCGACTGACAAAGTAAACAATTAACAGGTTTTCTTCAATCAGACACAAACCAGTACTAAATTACCTGTTGTGGAGCAGTCTGAGAGGCAATGTTGAACCTTTCATTTGTATCAGTTTGGCACTCAATACTGCAGGATATAGGACCACTTGTATCGATAAGAACTGCAGAGACTGGAGGGTCAACGGTATCAATAACTTTAGTCTTCTTCGCTGGCAGTGTGGAAGTTAGTTTACCAAACGTGCTTGAGTCAGGAGTCCACATCTGGGGACAAATATTCAAATGAACAGAATGTCTAAAGAATGTGTATATGTATAAAGAAATTAAGTAAACAGTGCTTCACTTTTGAAAATAGCAGGTGGGATAAAAATTGCTCTCCTCAGAAATTTCCAGGAAAGCGATTATGAAATCAAGGAGAGTGACTGTGACTTAATAGATTAGAGTGTTTTATATTTAAGAGGAGCTATATTTCACTCTCCTCAAAGAAAAATAATGCAGGCGAGTGATCGCTTTCCTTAAAAATGAAGCGCTGCTGAGGAGACAAACAAATTTTAATAAAATTCCCTTTGCTGGATAAATTGAATAGGCCAAGAAGAGAAAAAATGTGCTAATAACAATGCAGTATAAATCTTGTGTAGCAGGCTTGAAGTACAACTGTAATCTGGTACGCGAATCCTAATCGATATTACAACAGGTCACATGAGCTAAGCACTCAAGGCATGATATCCAAAAGTCACATTATCCAAAGAACAAAATTACAAAAGAACGCATTATCCATTTTTTTTTATTTCCATCAAACCTTCAACTGTGTTTTCAACTTCATTTTAATTCAAAAAAAAAAAAAAATTAATAATCAACTGACATGTTGAAAAATAACTCTTTTTTTTATTTTGGCTATTAAGGTTCAATTATTGTGGAACAGGATATGTAGAAATTTTTAAAATCAATAGTGATGTATTTAAATTCTTTGAGTGCAGGTCTATTTGACGAAGTTGGAAGTTGCCAGTCTTTTCGGAGGTCACTGCATAGTATGGATAAATGTCAAAAGTTGTAGCTCTAAATGGAAAAGTTGGCATGCAAAAAGACCCGAGACCTGCAAATAAATACATCAGTGATCGGAAATATTTTGAGATTAGTTCTTCACAGGAAGCTGATAGTTTACACACACATACAGCTCAGTAGTATGATACCATAGTAAACCAGTGAATATTCAGTAAATTGATATTACACAATATTTTGTACAATTGGTGTCAAAAGATGAAAAATTTGACACGCATAATGATTATAAATGACCCATAATTAGTTCCATTAGGGCCCCATGCAGCTAGATCAACTAGTTATTTTGAAACTATAGTACATAGTTTTAATATTATTCAAGATTATAATTTTTATGAAAACCAATATCCTCAATAACTTTACAACTATATCAAATATGACAATAATATCTTTCAGTTCTACCTGTGACCCTACTGGAACTAATTTGCACGAATGCATCATCATTTAAAAATTTTCATCTTGTGACAGAAAAACCACAAAATGCACGAGTATTTTACAACATCGATTTGTTGTATATTCACTGGTTTATCGATGATACAGTTGCAACATGTTGAGCTGTATATTAGCCCCAGCAGGGACCTAATGATACTGACAGTATCATTAGGTCCCTGCTGGGGCTAAGCTGTATATCTGTGTAAATATTCAGTTGCGTGGGAAGTACCTACCAATCTCAAAATACTTCTTGACACTAAGATTTACAAATGCAACATTTCGGCATGATACACTGGTATCACTTTTTATCTTCGTCGGATAGACTGACAAATCAATCCGCAGTTTCACCAAATACCATTACCATGTCAAAAGTTATGTTGTAGCACCAACGTACATGTGGTAAATTATACAGTCTGACAATGTACGCTGTGTCCGGAAATCTGATAGAGGATTTGAACAATGTACATTCATTTTTGGGATGTTTGATTGTTCCATTTTTCATTTTAATGATCATCTTTCATTGCTAGCCATTGCTCGAGATCCATCAGACTTGTTCAGTAAGACATGACTGGCATCCATCGTCCGGCACACCAATGCACCATCCGTACATTCGACTATATTCGCCGACCCTCGTTTAGAAATCACAAAACTAAAACCATCCGAATCGCGGAGAGTCAGTATAGTGTCCCCTCGAAAGTTACATCTTTTCAAAGCTTGCGGAACAACAACACGTGGTCGAAGGCGTATTCTACGTCTAAATGACCAACAGAGAAGTAAAACTTACACTGAATTTGCGAGTTCCAGTTTTATATCCCCCCCCCCCTCTATGACAGATGCATCAGTTAATGTGGCAGATAGGCGACAGAGGAAAATATGAAAAAAATCGAAAATTCGAACTCTTTGTATTTTACTTTGACAAAATGGAGATCGACAGTTGAAAAACCAAGTAATAAAAAAGGTCTTACAATATAATCAATCGCACATTGAACTGTTCAAGTACGGTACATACACTTGAGGAAAATGACGTACATACGTACCTCTAGTCGCCGCCGCTTTTCAGCCGCTCCTCGGAAGACAGGCGTAGCCTTCTCCGTGGTGAAGGCAAAAATCGTAGGACACGCCCCAGGCTTCAGCCGACGGCGCATCGATGAACCCGACGGAGTTTCCGTTAGTCCAAAATACACTTTTAGAGCATATGATGGCTCGAAACAATCCTCCTCGAAGTGTGCAGAACACACCGTGCTGTTTTTTGTTGGTACAAACGAATCCCGCCGAATCAAATGAATCCATTTTTTCTTGATTTGTTCATCCCGCGGGAAAGCATGGAAACTAATACCCTTCGCCGGAGTACGATCAGTACGATTTGCGCAGTTATATGCGGCACAAAATGGCATGTTAACTTTCCTGAATATCCTTGCCGACGAAGGCACAGAAACACCGGGAAATATCTTCAAAAATAAAGGCTTGTCGCTTCCCTGTCTACATGATTCGCGCCATGTGCAGATTGTTGTGTCTGGTTCCACTGCTACGTCACGGATCACAGCGCCCCCAGGGGGAGGTAATCATGTACGGATAGAAATTTCGTTTTGGTACAGCGTTATATTTTTTAGTTTTTAGCTTGATTAGGCTCAAGCAAATGTTTTAAAACTGAAATGAAATTAATATACACATTATTTCTCCAATCTTACTGCAAATATCAAGTGATTCAGAGAAACCTTTGCATTTCACCTTTAAAGAACATTTTCTCACACATGTCTAGATAGTCTTGACTAGGATTTGGAAGTGTAAGCAAAAGGTAATTTAGCTTTGAAATTATGGATGATTTTATTATTGTTATTTTCCCAAAAGGGGTCAAAATTCGTCCTCTCCATAATGCAGGGGTCTGACGTAGATCTTTTAGCTTTTCCTCGTAGTTATCCTTAATCATGTGTTTTAAATCTACACTAAAGGATATACCCAGGAACCGAAAAGGTTCATTACAACACTGTAGACCCAATCACCCTGATTGCATCCTCGGCCTACAACGGATGGTGCACTTACACAACCGTTCTGACAAATTCTGGATTTAATACCGCCGAATTGAAAATAGACCAAAACCGTTTCAATAAATCGCCAAAAAATAGAATCAAAAGCTTTCTCGAAGTCAATAAGAAGAAGAAGTCCATTAATATGTTTGTCTTCCGTATACCCCAAAATATCATATAGGAGTCGAATGTGCTGTCCAATAAAACGATTTGCGAGAAAGCCTTTTTGATTCCCATGAATTAACATAGGTAGCACATTTTTTAGTCTTTCAGCGATGCAGGCAGAAGCTATCTTGTATACACCATCCAATAAAGTTATAGGGCGCCAATTCTTTAGATGTGCTCTAGACTTATCTCCCTTTGGAATTAAGGTGACGAGGTCTTCTTTCACAGAACTCGACATTTCACCTTTTTTAAAACAACTATTTATAGCTTGCATCACAAGAGAGCCAATATCTGACCAGAAAAATTTGAAAAATTCAGTTGTAAAACCTGTAATCCCTGGACTTTTATTATTTTTCATTTTTTAAGCACAAATAAAGCCTCACCATAAGTTATCTCCCCCTCCAAAGAGAGAGAGATATTGGATGGTAATTTTGGAATTTCAGTTTCGGTACCATCAAGGTCTATATGAAGATCCGTATTCAGCAAATCCCCATCCCTCTCTGTATATAGATTACCATAACAAATTTGAGCTTCATCAATTATGTCTTTCTAAGATGTTATTGTGTTCCCATTGCTTAGGTATAGTTTTGGAATTTTTTTGTTTGTATAATTTCTTTTTTCCCAGGTTTAGAAAGAATTTAGTGGGCTTTTCCCCTTGTCCAATCCATCTTGCTCTACACCTAATCATAACTCTATCTTCTCTATAATTGACTTTAATTCTAATGTTTTCTCTTCCCATTGTTGAAAACTATTATCATTTCCTGACGACAACTGTTCGTGCTGCTCTTCAATGGCTGACTCCAATTCTTTCATTTTTTGATTGGATTTCCTTTCAAGGAATGCTGAATGGGATATTGTTTTACCCCGAATAGACATAAGTAAGGTTTCCAGAAATAAGTCTGCATCAATATTCAAGTGTATGTCTGGGTTCGGTCCATACTTCATGTAAGAGAGCACGAGAGAGATAGACTTGCCACTATTAAGGCATGCCTTCTGTTTTAAAGGCCGCGTAGCGGCGTTTGAAACATTTTCATAAGGGGTGGGTGGTCGGGGCTGAGTGGTAATCATCCTAGCTGTCTGTATGCTGTATCTTTTCAGAGAAATGGCGTTGCGACATTTAACAGTTCACTGTCCATCTAGCGGTAGATACGGCACTTTGAGATAGTATTATTATTTAACGGCAGATTGAGACGGCGGTTTGATGGTATTCTCCTTTTCCTCGGCGGTGGAATGGAGACGGTGGTTTGAATAGTCTCCTTTGCTTAGAAGCACTTTCTCATCAGTGGTGAAATGAAGACGGTAGTTTAAATGTTATACTTTTGCTCAGCGGTAGATACGGCACTTTGGATTGTATTATTATTTAGCGGCAGATTGAGACGGCGGTTTGATAGCCTTCTCCTTTTCAGCGGTGGAATGGAGACGGTGGTTTGGATAGTCTCCCTTGCTTAGAAGCACTTTCTCATCAATGGTGGAGTGAAGACGGTAGTTTGAATATTATACTTTTGGCGGTTTAATGGTTTTCTTCTTTTCCTCGGCGGTGGAATGGAGACGGTGGTTTGAATAGTCTCCCTTGCTTAGAAGCACTTTCTCATCAGTGGTGAAATGAAGACGGTAGTTTAAATGTTATACTTTTGCTCAGCGGTAGATACGGCACTTTGGATTGTATTATTATTTAGCGGCAGATTGAGACGGCGGTTTGATAGCCTTCTCCTTTTCTTCAGCGGTGGAATGGAGACGGTGGTTTGGATAGTCTCCCTTGGTTAGAAACACTTTCTCATCAATGGTGAAGTGAAGACGGTTAAGTTTGAATATTATACTTTTGGCGGTTTGATGCTTTTCTCCTTTTCCTCGGCGGTGGAATGGAGACGGTGGATTGAATCGTCTCCCTTGCTTTGAAGCAGTTTTTCCTCAGCGGTGGAATGAAGACGGTAGTTTGAATGTTATACTTTTGCTCAGCGGTAGATACGCCACTTTGGATATAGTATTATTAGTTAGCGGCAGATTGAGGCGGTGGTTTGATAGCCTTCTCCTTTTCCTCAGCGGTGGAATGGAGACGGTGGATTGAATCGTCTCCCTTGCTTTGAAGCAGTTTTTCCTCAGCGGTGGAATGAAGACGGTAGTTCGAATGTTATACTTTTGCTCAGCGGTAGATACGGCACTTTGGATTGTTACCTGTGGCACGCAGGTCTACGAGAGGCTCGCGTTGTTCTTCTTCTTCTTGTGACTTTTTGAAATACACATGCGTTAAGATAGTGTGATCTCTGCCACACTTTTCTTCTCAACCTCCGATCTCACATGACAACTGTCCTCAGGCACGTTTGAATTCATTTGCAGCTATGTTCGGTGGCATGAATTATTACTTCGTTGATTTGTGTTCAGACTTCTATTCTCCTACGTCAGTCGGTTAAAAGCTGTCGATCGACACATCATCATTGGCTTCAGATATTACCATTTTCACTGAACAGTATTTACATGTATATACACTTCGAGATCCTTGAATTGCTTAATATATACCAAGGAAGATAAGCCGCAACCTTGTCAGTGGTTCAGCTAATTTGCATATACAGTCATTGGCGACTGTCTTTGTAAGTAGAAAAATAAGTTCACTACTTCTAGTAATCATTTTATCTACCCAATTTAGATAATTCACAAATTGGTGACGAAGTAGACAAGTAACGCATTGTCATTATGATTAACATCGGATAATATTGGTATCAAGTTATAGATCATGCATCGTAAAAACGCAACAATTACGTTTCAGAGTTAAGGGAACAAGTCGCCAACTTTCGCCGAATAAAGATGTTTAACTTATAGAAATGACAATTTGGTATGATGTTTAACTTTACCCCCAAGCAATTCGCATATACGAAAATATGTTTTGAAAGGAAGAATAATTTAACCCTCTGTGGGAATCGAAACCATGACCCTCCAATCCCTGTAGTTGCACTTACTGTCTTAGCTTTATCGACTCATTAATAATACTCAAAACTGACTTCATGCGCAACTGGTTATGAATACAGAAATGACTATTTAGTATTTAATGACTTAGACAACCCTGTGAGCGAACAATACATCATAGTTGTGCAGTTATATTCTGCACTTTCGGTTACACGCATGAAATTTGGCGCATAGCTATTTTGACTGATCCTCTTTCGGAACACTCTATCCTCATTCTCGCAAGCCATGGCCTTGTTCCGCTGGTATTGATGTTCCCGTCCACTTCGGCACTCAGACGCCTTTTAGATTAGCAAAAATCACTCCCGTAAATTCAATAGTTATGTGTAGCAGCAGACAATGGGCAGAAACATATTGCATTTGACAGCATTCTCTCAACAGAGCCCATTTCTGCTAGAATTTATTGGTTCTACACATAACAATTTACGTTACTTTGTCAATCAGTTTTACGAATGGAATCACGTCATATATTGGTAGATATTAACAAGTGATCTATTTGACCACGTTGTCAAATCTCGAATATCAAGACTGTCACAGGCCTCAATTTGAATAGTAAAATGTGTCATTGTGCCTTTTGTACAGTTCGATAAATGCTTCAACCCCATTCCGTAGTTTCACAGATCAAATTGATAGACCTGATACTAAATTCATTGAAAATTAACTTTGAAGGAAATATAAATTTTCCATTTCGCTCGGCAAAGTAAGCGAGAAGGGAGACTGAAGAGCGTATATTTTCGCGCTATGACTAAATCTTTGAAATATATTTGAAGTTCCAATTATTTGAAAGCCTTTTTCATTTGTTTAAATCAACGGCTCATCCGAATGTTTTGAAACTTGGCATACACGATACTTGTACCAAGACATTGCCAAAGTGATCATTGTGAGTTCGTCTGTCAATTCAGTATAGACGACACGGACCAGTCAAAATCGTTGGACTTTGAACGGGGAAAGTGAATATATATAGCATCAGACCTATTACGCAATTCCTACAATTGTGGGTTAGTAGTTGGAAAATACTTCCCTTGGCATGAAAACACTGGCAGACGGCGCTTTTTTCTACAATTACCACTACCTCCGCTGATATGCCTTTCACTGTATTATTGCCACTGCCGCAGGTTTTGACTACAATGTAGTCATTTCTCACTTGTATTGTTATTTAGCGGCATGTACGAGAATTCCAGTGTCAAAGCGGTGTTAGAGACAAATGTACGTGAAGTCGAGTGTCAAAGCGGTGTTCGTCTTAGGGATGAATGTATGGGAAGTTGAGTGTCAAAGCGGTCTTAGGAAGGAATGTATGTGAAGTCGAGTGTCAAGGCGATGTCAGCAAGTAAAGTACGTCAATGTGAAGACGAGTGTCAAAGCGGTGTTGGGGAGGACTTTACGTGAAGTCGAGTGCCAAAGCGGGTTTAGGACTTAGGGTTAGGTAACTTTCATATCTATCAAGTTCAGGTTCGTTTGAGCTATAAAAAAAATATTTCTTCACCAAAGTTTGTAGTTTGTAAATTGGGGTTAGGGAGGAATGTACGTCAAGTTGTGTGTCAAAGCGGTGTTAGGGAGGAATGTACATGAATTCGGGTGTCAAAGCGGTGTTAGGGACAAATGTACGTGAAGTTGAGTGTCAAAGCGGTGTTAGGGTGGAATGTATGTGAAGTCGAGTGTCAAAGCAGGGTTGGGGAGGAATGTACGTGAAGTCGAGTGTCAAAGCAGGGTTAGGGAGGGTTGCATGTGAAGACGAGTGTCAAAGCGATGTTAGGGAGGGCTGTACCTGAAGTCGAGTGCCAAAGCGGGGTTAGGGCTTAGGGTTAGGTAACTTTCATATCTATCAAGTTCAGGTTCGTTTCAGCTATAAAAAAAATATTTCTCCACCAAAGTCTGTAGTTTGTAAATTGGGGTTAGGGAGGAATGTACGTAAAGTTGAGTGTCAAAGCGGTGTTATGGAGGAATGTATGTGAAGTCGAGTATCAAAGCAGGGTTAGGGAGGAATGTACGTGAAGTCGAGTGTCAAAGCAGGGTTAGGGAGGGTTGCATGTAAAGACGAGTGTCAAAGCGATGTTAGGGAGGACTGTACCTGAAGTCGAGTGTCAAAACAGGTTCACGACTTTCGGTGTACGTGTAGCCGAGTGTCAAAGCGGTGTTAGGGAGGACTGTATCTGAAGTCGAGTGCCAAAGCGGGTTTAGGGCTTAGGGTTAGGTAACTTTCATAACTATCAAGTTCAGGTTCGTTTCAGCTATAAAAAAAAATATTTCTCCACGAAAGTCTGTAGTTTGTCAAATCGGGGTTAGGGAGGAATGTATGTGAAGTCGAGTGTCAAAGCAGGGTTAGGGAGGGTTGTATGTGAAGACGAGTGTCAAAGCGGTGTTAGGGAGGAATGTACGTGTAGCCGAGTGTCAAAGCGGTCTTAGGGAGGACTGTACCTGAAGTCGAGTGTCAAACCGGGTTTAGGACTTAGGGTTAGGTAACTTTCATAACTACCAAGTTCAGGTTCGTTTCAGCTATAAAAAAATATTTCTCCACCAAAGTCTGTAGTTTGCCAAATCGGGATTAGGGAGGAATGTACGTGAAGTTGAGTGTCAAAGCGGTGTTAGGGAGGAATGTATACATGAATTCGGGTGTCAAAGCGGTGTTAGGGACAAATGTACGTGAGGTTGAGTGTCAAAGCGGTGTTAGGGAGGAATGTATGTGAAGTCGAGTGTCAAAGCAGGGTTAGGGAGGGTTGTATGTCAAGATGAGTGTCAAAGCGGTGTTGGTGAGGAATGTACGTGTAGCCGAGTGTCAAACCGCTGTTAGGGAAGACTGTACCTGAAGTAGAGTGTCAAAGCGGGTTTAGGACTTAGGGTTAGGTAATTTTCATAACTATCAAGTTCAGCTTCGTTTCAGCTGTAAAAAAATCATTTCTCCACCAAAGTCTGTAGTTTGTCAAATCTGGGTTAGGGAGGAATGTACAAGAATTCCAGTGTCAAAGCGGTGTTCGTCTTAGGGATGAATGTATGGGAAGTTGAGTGTCAAAGCGGTATTAGGAAGGAATGTATGAGAAGTCGAGTGTCAAGGCAATGTCAGCAAGTAAAGTACGTCAATGTAAAGACGAGTGTCAAAGCGGTTTTATGGAGGACTGTACTTGAAGTCGAGTGCCACAGCGGGTTTAGGACTTAGGGTTAGGTAACTTTCATATCTATCAAGTTCAGGTTCGTTTCAGCTATAAAAAAAAATATTTCTTCACCAAAGTCTGTAGTTTGTAAATTGGGGTTAGGGAGGAATGTACGTAAAGTTGAGTGTCAAAGCGGTGTTAGGGAGGAATGTACATGAATTCGGGTGTCAAAGCGGTGTTAGGGACAAATGTACGTGAAGTTGAGTGTCAAAGTGGTGTTAGGGAGGGTTGCATGTGAAGACGAGTGTCAAAACGATGTTAGGGAGGATTGTACCTGAAGTCGAGTGTATATGAAGTTGACTGTAAAAGTCGTGTTAGGGATGAATGTATGGGAAGTTCAGTGTCAAAGCGGTGTTGGGAAGGAATGTATGTGAAGTCGAGTGTCAAGGCGATGTGAGGAAGTAATGTACGTCAATGTGAAGACGGTGTTAGGGAGGAATGTACGTGAAGTCTTGTCAAAGCAGGGTTAGAGAGGGTTGTATGTGAAGACGAGTGTCAAAGCGGTGTTAGGGAGGAATGTACGTGTAGCCGAGTGTCAAAGCGGTGTTAGGGAGGACTGTACCTGAAGTAGAGTGTCAAACCGGGTTTAGGACTTAGGGTTAGGTAACTTTCATAACTATCAACTTCAGGTTCGTTTCAGCTATAAAAAATTATTTCTCCAAAGTCTGTACTTTGTCAAATCGGGGTTAGGGATGAATGTACGTTAATGTGAAGACGAGTGTCAAAGCGGTGTTAGGGAGGAATGTACGTGAAGTCGAGTGTCAAAGCAGGGTTAGGGAGGGTTGTATGTGAAGACGAGTGTCAAAGCGGTGTTAGGGAGGAATGTACGTGTAGCCGAGTGTCAAACCGGGTTGAGGACTTAGGGTTAGGTCACTTTCATAACTATCTAGTTCAGGTTCGTTTCGGCTATAAAAAAAATATTTCTCCACCAAAGTCTGTAGTTTGTCAAATCGGGGCTAGGGACAAATGTACGTGAAGTTGAGTGTCAAAGCGGTGTTAGGGAGGAATGTATGTGAAGTCGAGTGTCAAAGCAGGGTTAGGGAGGGTTGTATGTGAAAACGAGTGTCAAAGCGGTGTTAGGGAGGACTGTACCTGAAGTCGAGTGTCAAACCGGGTTTAGGACTTAGGGTTAGGTCACCTTCATAACTATCTAGTTCAGGTTCGTTTCGGCTATAAAAAAAAATATTTCTCCACCAAAGTCTGGTTTGTCAAATCGGGGTTAGGGACAAATGTACGTGAAGTTGAGTGTCAAAGCGGTGTTAGGGAGGAATGTATGTGAAGTCGAGTGTCAAAGCAGGGTTAGGGAGGGTTGTATGTCAAGATGAGTGTCAAAGCGGTGTTAGGGAGGAATGTACGTGTAGCCGAGTGTCAAACCGCTGTTAGGGAAGACTGTACCTGAAGTAGAGTGTCAAAGAGGGTTTAGGACTTAGGGTTAGGTAACTTTCATAACTATCAAGTTCAGCTTCGTTTCAGCTGTAAAAAAATTATTTCTCTACCAAAGTCTGTAGTTTGTCAAATCTGGGTTAGGGATGAATGTACGAGAATTCCAGTGTCAAAGCGGTGTTAGAGACAAATGTACGTGAAGTCGAGTGTCAAAGCGGTGTTCGTCTTAGGGGTGAATGTATGGGAAGTTGAGTGTCAAAGCGGTGTTAGGAAGGAATGTATGTGAAGTCGAGTGTCAAGGCAATGTCAGCCAGTAAAGTACGTCAATGTAAAGACGAGTGTCAAAGCGGTGTTAGGGAGGACTGTACGTGAAGTCGAGTGCCACAGCGGGTTTAGGACTTAGGGTTAGGTAACTTTCATATCTATCAAGTTCAGGTTCGTTTCAGCTATACAAAAAAATATTTCTTCACCAAAGTCTGTAGTTTGTCAATTGGGGTTAGGGAGAAATGTACGTAAAGTTGAGTGTCAAAGCGGTGTTAGGGAGGAATGTACATGAATTCGGGTGTCAAAGCGGTGTTAGGGACAAATGTACGTGAAGTTGAGTGTCAAAGTGATGTTAGGGAGGAATGTATGTGAAGTCGAGTGTCAAAGCAGGGTTAGGGAGGGTTGTATGTCAAGATGAGTGTCAAAGCGGTGTTAGGGAGGAATGTACGTGTAGCCGAGTGTCAAACCGCTGTTAGGGAAGACTGTACCTGAAGTAGAGTGTCAAAGCGGGTTTAGGACTTGGGGTTAGGTAACTTTCATAACTATCAAGTTCAGCTTCGTTTCAGCTGTAAAAAAATTATTTCTCCACGAAAGTCTGTAGTTTGTCAAATCTGGGTTAGGGAGGAATGTACGAGAATTCCAGTGTCAAAGCGGTGTTAGAGACAAATGTACGTGAAGTCGAGTGTCAAAGCGGTGTTCGTCTTAGGGATAAATGTATGGGAAGTTGAGTGTCAAAGCGGTGTTAGGAAGGATTGTATGTGAAGTCGAGAGTCAAGGCGATGTCAGCAAGTAAAGTTCGTCAATGTGAAGACGTGTGTCAAAGCGGTGTTAGGGAGGACTGTACGTGAAGTCGAGTGCCAAAGCGGGTTTAGGACTTAGGGTTAGGAAACTTTCATATCTATCAAGTTCACGTTCGTTTCAGCTATAAAAAAATATTTCTCCACCAAAGTCTGTAGTTTGTAAATTGGGGTTAGGGAGGAATGTACGTAAAGTTGAGTGTCAAAGCGGTGTTAGGGAGGAATGTACATGAATTCGGGTGTCAAAGCGGTGTTAGGGACAAATGTACGTGCAGTTGAGTGTCAAAGCGGTGTTAGGGAGGAATGTATGTGAAGTCGAGTGTCAAAGCAGGGTTAGGGAGGAATGTACGTGAAGTCGAGTGTCAAAGCAGGGTTAGGGAGGGTTGCATGTGAAGACGAGTGTCAAAGCGATGTTAGGGAGAATTGTACCTGAAGTCGAGTGTCAAAGCGGGTTCACGGCTTACGGTTATGTAACTTTCATAACTATCAAGTTCAGGTTCTTATCAGCTATAAAAAAATATTTCTCCACCAAAGTCTGTAGTTTGTCAAATCGGGGTTAGGGAGGATTGTCCGTGAATTCGAGTGTCAAAGCGGTGTTAGGGACAAATGTACTTGAAGTCCAGTGTCAAAGCGGTGTTAGGGAGGACTTCACCTGAAGTCAAGTGTCAAAGCGGGTTTAGGGCTTAGGGTTAGGTAACTTTCAAAACTTTCATGTTCAGGTTTGTTTCAGCTATAAAACATTTCTCCACCAAAGTATACCTGTAGTTGTTTCTCAAATCGGGATTAGGGAGGAATGTACGTGAAGTCGAGTGTCAAAGCGCCGTTAGGGACGAAAGTATGTCAAGTTGACTGTCAAAGTGGTATTAGGCATGAATGTACGTGAAGCTGAGTGTAAAAAACGTTGTTATTGAGGAATGTACGTGCAGTCGAGTGACAAACCAGGGTTAACGAGAAAAGTTCGTAAAGTCGAGTGTCGAAGCCGTGACAGGGAGGAATGTATGTCGAGTCGAGTGTCAAAAGGGTTAGGGAGCAATGTACGTCACGTCGAGTGTCAAAATAGGGTTATGGAGGAATGTTCGTGAAGTCGAGTGTCAAAGCGGTGTTACGCAGAAATTTACGTGAACTCGAGAAGTCAAAGCCGTGTTAGAGAGCAATGTATGTGAACTTGACTGTCAACGGGATGTTAGGGATTCATGTACGTAAAGTTGAGTGTCCCATAACAAGAATAAACATTTCTTTTCTTTCTTTCAAATAGTAGTCTCAATCAAAATGAAGGAATAACAATTTCTATCAGGGCTATAGTCCATCACAAGTATACATTTTTAAAAGAATGAAACCTTACTTTAGCATGTAGGCAACATACATACTTCATACTTTCACAAAATACTGCATTTGAATAACCCCCCCCGCCAACTTCACACACGTATACATCTGTGGCAAGAACTCTGTGTAACATGCTATAATGACGTGTAGCCGAGTATCCAAGCAATGTTGGGCAAGAATGTACATGAAATCTAGTGTCAAACCAGTTAGGGAATATTGTATGTGAAGAAGAGTGTCAAAGCCGGGTTACAGGAGAAAGTCCATGAAATCCAGTGTCAGAGCTGTGCTTGGCAGGAATGTATATAAACTTGAGTCTCAATCAAAGCGTTTAAATCGATTTTTTTCAAGTATTTTTTCTAAGTGAATTTCTCTTTCATCTTTGGCTCAATTAAAGTTATTCCCTGTAATGTCACGGCGAGTTGCTACAGTTTTTAATTGTCTACGATAAGTTGGGAATAGAATCGCTCAACACAGTGTCATTTCAAAACATTGTCAAAAAAGAACGAAAGCCTATCTTTCCAAATGCCATCAGTTTATTACTTCCGAAGTGGACCAACCTTCGGAATATATACGCTTTCAATATATAAACCTTCCCTTGAGGAGAGAAATTCATTCTTCGCGCCAAAACACGGCTTTCCAAACTTTTACCCAGCACTCCAGCAAAAAACACTTTCAAACAATATAGTTCGCGCTCTTGTAAGATATATATTAGATGCATTTTCCTTCTGATAAATGTTTCCTGTGTTGAACAAAATCGATACATTGAATGCGATTCAATGCGTTTTGGACGAAAATGGTCTGCAGTCATGCATTTCAAACCAAAACGGTCTGTGGTATCAGTGGGTGTTCCACCAACAGTTCGGGTGTTTGGGACTATCTTATAGCCCAATTCGGCAAGGTTTTTATCTCCCTTGTTACGGTACATACTTCATGTACGGTATCACGGGAAACGAGCCTAGTTTCGGCCCTCGCGATAGCGAACACCATTTAGATAAATAATACTTTTCAGAAATATGGGGTGGATGGTCGGTGTTATATTACAGAAAGGATTTGTATGTAGGCCTAGGCCTATGTCTTTACGAACTTTCAATTTTAAACAGCGGCGTTGCGGTCTTGTAATCTTTGGACGTACATCTTTCCGAACTTTTAATTCTAAACAGCGGCGTACTGTCAATTACTACACAGCGGCTTTGCGGCGTTGCTAGGTAGGCCTAGATATGACAACAGGTTATAACTCTTGATCGGATATGATGTGTGTGGATATTTAAATTCTCAATGTCAACCAAGCCAGGGCTTCACATCGGGTTAGCTGGGAAACTATCATTTTCTGCACAGCGGCTTTGCGGCGTTGCTGTGTTTCACTATCTCCAACGGGATAAATGGGGCATGCTAATAACTGAACAGCCGATCTGCTCTTTCACAGGGTTGGCCTCATGCTCATAGGGACTACCATCCTCTCAACAATGAGCGTAAAATACACTTCAGTTACAGGTTAAAACTCGCTGCAGCTCTGCTCTGAAATGCAGTGTGACACATTGATAGTTATATGATCTTGGTAGGGGTATTTTCTTTATGTATTTGTTGTGAATAACGCACTGAACACTCTCTCTGTTCGCTCATGGTAGTCGGAGTGCTCTCCCTTTGCTTTACTCGCGACAACAGACCGACTTCAAAAAATAGCGAGGAACGCTGAACATGTGCAGCTGAGCTGCTGAGTAATCCTCTGGTATTGACAGCTTCAAACACGCTCAATCAATTAATGTGACGAGATTCACTCTTCAGGTACTGGGGTAATTCTGGTTTCTTTGCACCTGATATTTGAATTGATTCTCAGTAGTTTTCTATAAACAAATTCATAAGTGTCGAAATCTGGACCTATTGCAAGTCAGTCCATTGCAAGTTTATGTCATATTTTCTGATACATTTCAGTTTTGTAAATGGGTGTTTATCATGGGTAAATATTTTAATGACGTACCGAAAGCGACGTTAAATTAGCTATCGCCTGTTTGTTGTAAGTGTAGGAATATTCAAACAGATTATGATGACCTATTCCATGTTTATGTGAAAGGCCTGACTTGCAGTTGGACAAACGGTTGTAATTTGAAGATATTTGTATGCATCTTCTATAGAAATAATAACTATTCTATATTGAAGTAGATATGCACCTACAGTATAAATAACAGTATACAGGTGAATGATGATAGCATTTATTCAAACAAGAATTGCTTTGAAACTACAGGCAGTTCATTCTGACATGCATAAATGCAAGTTAAATTAAAACTTAGTTAAATCACAAAATATTAATCACGATAACTGAGATTTGTTTTACGAAGTTATTAGTATTGTAAAGAATTTCTTTTATTTTCTGTAATTACAGAACAGTTCAACGGTATAACGTAGCCCTACGTATATTCAAACCACCGTCTCCATTCCACCGCTGAGGAAAAGGAGGAGGCTATCAAACCGCCGTCTCAATCTTCCGCTAACTAATAATACCATCCAAAGTGGCGTATCTACCGCTGAGCAAAAGTATAATATTCGAACTACCGTCTTCATTCCACCGCTGAGGAAAAACTGCTTCAAACGAAGGGAGACGATTCAAACCATCGTCTCCATTCCACCGCTGAGAAAAAGGAGGAGGCTATCAAACCGCCGTCTGAATCTGCCGCTAACTAATAATACTATGCAAAGTGCCGTATCTACCGCTGAGCAAAAGTATAACATTCAAACTACCGTCTTCATTCCACCGCTGAGGAAAAACTGCTTCAAAGCAGCAAAAATATAATATTCAAACTACCGTCTTCATTCCACTGCTTAGGAAAAAGTGATTCAAAGCAAGGGAGACGATTCAATCCACCGTCTCCATTCCACCGCTGAGTAAAAGGAGAAGGCTATCAAACCACTGTCTCAATCAGCCGCTAAATAATATACATGTACTATCCAAAGTGCCGTATCTACCGCTGAGCAAAGGTATAATATTCAAACTACCGTCTTCATTCCACCGCTTAGGAAAAAGTGTTTCAAAGCAAGGGAGACTATTCAAACCACCGTCTCCATTCCACCGCTGAGAAAATGGAGGAGGCTATAGTATCAAACCGCCGTCTCAATCTGCCGCTAACTAATAATACTATCCAAAGTGCCGTATCTACCGCTGAGCAAAAGTATAACATTCAAACTACCGTCTTCATTCCACCGCTGAGGAAAAACTGCTTCAAAGCAAGGGAGACGATTCAATCCACCGTCTCCATTCCACCGCTGAGGAAAAGGAGAAGGCTATCAAACCACCGTCTCAATCTGCCGCTAACTAATAATACCATCCAAAGTGGCATATCTACCGCTGAGCAAAAGTATAATATTCGAACTACCGTCTTCATTCCACCGCTGAGGAAAAACTGCTTCAAAGGAAGGGAGACGATTCAAACCACCGTCTCCATTCCACCGCTGAGAAAAAGGAGGAGGCTATCAAACCGCCGTCTGAATCTGCCGCTAACTAATAATACTATGCAAAGTGCCGTATCTACCGCTGAGCAAAAGTATAACATTCAAACTACCGTCTTCATTCCACCGCCGAGGAAAAACTTCTTCGAAGCAAGGGAGACGATTCAATCCATCGTCTCCATTCCACCGCTGTGGAAAAGGAGAAGGCTATCAAACCGCCGTCTCAATCTGCCGCTAACTAATAATACTATCCAAAGTGCCGTATCTACCGCTGAGCAAAAATATAATATTCAAACTACCGTCTTCATTCCACCGCTGAGGAAAAACTGCTTCAAAGGAAGGGAGACGATTCAAACCACCGTCTCCATTCCACCGCTGAGAAAAAGGAGGAGGCTATCAAACCGCCGTCTCAATCTGCCGCTAACTAATAATACTATCCAAAGTGCCGTATCTATCGCTGAGCAAAAGTATAACATTCAAACTACCGTCTTCATTCCACCGCTGAGGAAAAACTGCTTCAAAACAAAGGAAGTCAATTCAATCCACCGTCTCCATTCCACCGCTGAGGAAAAGGAGAAGGCTATCAAACCACCGTCTCAATCTGCCGCTAACTAATAATACTATCCAAAGTGGCGTATCTACCGCTGAGCAAAAATATAATATTCAAACTACCGTCTTCATTCCACCGCTTAGGAAAAAGTGATTCAAAGCAAGGGAGACGATTCAATCCACCGTCTCCATTCCACCGCTGAGGAAAAGGAAAAGGCTATCAAACCACCGTCTCAATCAGCCGCTAAATAATATACTATCCAAAGTGCCGTATCTACCGCTGAGCAAAGGTATAATATTCAAACTACCATCTTCATTCCACCGCTTAGGAAAAAGTGCTTCAAAGCGAGGGAGACTATTCAAACCACCGTCTCCATTCCACCGCTGAGGAAAAGGAGAAATCTATCAAACCACCGTCTCAAACTGCCGCTAACTAATAATACTATCCAAAGTACCGTATCTACCGCTGAGCAAAAGTATAACATTCAAACTACCATCTTCATTCCACCGCTGAGGAAAAACTGCTTCAAAGCAAGGGAGACGATTCAAACCACCGTCTGCATTCCACCGCCGAGGAAAAGGAGAAGAGCATCAAACCGCCAAAAGTATAATATTCAAACTACCGTCTTCATTCCACCGCTGAGGAAAAACTGCTTCAAAGGAAGGGAGATGATTCAAACCACCGTCTCCATTCCACCGCTGAGAAAAAGGAGGCTATCAAACCACCGTCTCAATCTGCCGCTAACTAATAATACTATGCAAAATGCCGTATCTACCGCTGAGCAAAAGTATAACATTCAAACTACCGTCTTCATTCCACCGCAGAGGAAAGACTGCTTCAAAGCAGCAAAAATATAATATTCAAACTACCGTCTTCATTCCACCGCTTAGGAAAAAGTGATTCAAAGCAAGGGAGACGATTCAATCCACCGTCTCCATTCCTCCGCTGAGGAAAAGGAGAAGGCTATCAAACCACCGTCTTAATCAGCCGCTAAATAATATACATGTACTATCCAAAGTGCCGTATCTACCGCTGAGCAAAGGTATAATATTCAAACTACCGTCTTCATTCCACCGCTTAGGAAAAAGTGCTTCAAAGCAAGGGAGACTATTCAAACCACCGTCTCCATTCCACCGCTGAGAAAAAGGAGGAGGCTATCAAACCGCCGTCTCAATCTGCCGTAACTAATTAATAATACTATCCAAAGTGCCGTATCTACCGCTGAGCAAAAGTATAACATTCAAACTACCGTCTTCATTCCACCGCTGAGGAAAAACTGCTTCAAAGCAAGGGAGATGATTCAATCCACCGTCTCCATTCCACCGCTGAGGAAAAGGAGAAGGCTATCAAACCACCGTCTCAATCTGCCGCTAACTAATAATACCATCCAAAGTGGCATATCTACCGCTGAGCAAAAGTATAATATTCGAACTACCGTCTTCATTCCACCGCTGAGGAAAAACTGCTTCAAAGGAAGGGAGACGATTCAAACCACCGTCTCCATTCCACCGCTGAGAAAAAGGAGGAGGCTATCAAACCGCCGTCTGAATCTGCCGCTAACTAATAATACTATGCAAAGTGCCGTATCTACCGCTGAGCAAAAGTATAACATTCAAACTACCGTCTTCATTCCACCGCCGAGGAAAAAGTGCTTCAAAGCAAGGGAGACAATTCAATCCACCGTCTCCATTCCACCGCTGTGGAAAAGGAGAAGGCTATCAAACCGTCGTCTCAATCTGCCGCTAACTAATAATACTATCTAAAGTGCCGTAACTACCGCTGAGCAAAAATATAATATTCAAACTACCATCTTCATTCCACCGCTGAGGAAAAACTGCTTCAAAGGAAGGGAGATTATTCAAACCACCGTCTCCATTCCACCGCTGAGAAAAAGGAGGTGGCTATCAAACCACCGTCTCAATCTGCCGCTAACTAATAATACTATCCAAAGTGCCGTATCTATCGCTGAGCAAAAGTATAACATTCAAACTACCGTCTTCATTCCACCGCTGAGGAAAAACTGCTTCAAAACAAAGGAAGTCAATTCAATCCACCGTCTCCATTCCACCGCTGAGGAAAAGGAGAAGGCTATCAAACCACCGTCTCAATCTGCCGCTAACTAATAATACTATCCAAAGTGGCGTATCTACCGCTGAGCAAAAATATAATATTCAAACTACCGTCTTCATTCCACCGCTTAGGAAAAAGTGATTCAAAGCAAGGGAGACGATTCAATCCACCGTCTCCATTCCTCCGCTGAGGAAAAGGAGGAGGCTATCAAACCACCGTCTCAATCAGCCGCTAAATAATATACTATCCAAAGTGCCGTATCTACCGCTGAGCAAAGGTATAATATTCAAACTACCGTCTTCATTCCACCGCTGTAGAAAAGTATGGTCCAAGACATTTCTCGTGCTTCCTTACATGAAGTATCGACCCTGCGTTCAGACCAGACACCGGCTCATTTCCAGTATAATCTTTAACCAGCTCGACAATAGTAGATTTTATTTTCTCAACATACTGCGGATCTCTTAATAAATCATTGTTAAACTTCCAAAAACCTTTTCCACGCATAGTTTCAGTAAATTTCAAATCCTCCAATGGTATCGAATAGTCTGATCGATAGCCGGGGAGGATAGTCGATTTCTGAACAAAGCCTGTTTGATAAGAGGACAAAATCTAATCTAGCTGCCTGTCTTGGAGTTTTCCTAAACCATGTATACTTGTTCTCAGAACTGTGTTGAATTCTCCAGGGGTCAGTCAAATTCAGATCGTCCATCATTTCCAAAACAGCCTGGCGAGATTTTGGATTATTTACATGACAATAATTATAATAGTCAAGACTAGGATTTTGGACCAAATTCCAATCTCCGCACATTATGAGGAAAGGATTATCAAAATACTCAATAAGCAGCTTTACTTCCTCATTATAAAAAGTTGGGGAATCATTGTTTGGTCCATAAAGGTTGACTAAGGTAATATTGTTTCCGTTTATGACTAATGATAAGGCTAATATATTGCCAGAAGTGTCCTTTTTCTCCTTTTCTATCTTAACTTCAAAATTGTTGTTAAATAGTATAGCAACCCCACAAGAGTTACTTGTACCAGGGCTAATAAAACATTTATACCCCCACTCATTTTCTACAACCTTCACTAAACTTTCTGGAAAATGTACATCCTGTAGACAGCATATTGAAAAATCCTTATCTTGCAAATAATGAAATACATCACACCTTTTTTGGTTGCCATTAAGACCTTGACAGTTAAAACTCACAATTTTAATTGACTCCATTAGGCAGTAATATTCTATTTTTAACAATTTTTAGACCAGTTTTTAATCCCACAGTGCCCTTCAGTATCTGAAATTTGTATGGACAATTTTTTGAAAATAAAACAAATGTAAACAATAAACGTCTAAGAAACATCATCACTTCTAAATATGACAAACAGAGCGCATGGTTCGCTGCTCCGACATACAAGCCACAATTTTTTTCACCTGTACGTTTTATAGTAGAAATTCCAAACAGCCCATTACCAGCAACAGATTATAGTTTGAATACATATTCTCATAGTTGTTACTAACAATATCTATATCTTTTGATTCTTGGAAATATTCCTCAAGCGAACCATCAATAATTAATAAAGGATAGAAGATCAGTCACATTAATCCCATATGTTAACTGACCTACACAATATCCATGAACATTAATTTATAACCTTAGGTTTTATGGTAGAAAATTCCAAACTGCCCATTACCAGTAACAGATTAAACAATACACATGTCCTCATAATAGTTCTTATTAGCAATATTTATACCTTTCAGTTATCGAAAATATTCTTCAAAAGGACCATCATTCAATAATTAATAGAGGATAAAAAATCAAAAATCAAAAAAATCTCAATTCCATATATATTTATCGATTTGCATAGTAACCTTGAGCATTTATAACCTTCTTGGGTTATTTCGTTTTATAATATAATTCAGTAGATTTAATTATCTGATTATGCATATTGAAAAATCATCATCTCTATTCCATTTTGATATAAATCATAAGAACCATTCATCATTTTAGTTTAGATCATAGCAGCATAATCGTAGTTATACAAATCTCAAGTCCATGGTAATGCTAACTGCACCATCCTAATATCCTTTCTCAAGTCAATTTACCTGTACATATGAACAAATAATTAGCTTAAGGAGACAATCATATCATAATGTAATCGATTCGATCAACTTTTGTTCATCCTTCACTAGTTTATCTAGAGGATTATTATGATAATAATTTAATATCACAACAGAGATTACATTTTACCTTCTAAGGGATCATGGCACTCAAATATTAATATTATATTCTCTCCTGTACAAGAGGTCCTCGATATCAAATAAAAACATATGTGGAGAGAAATTTATAGTTCTTCAAGACAATCTGTCTACACTTTTCGATGGAATCAATCCTGTCTAATCAGAGAACCATTCATCATTTTAGTTTAGATCATAGCAGCATAATCGTAGTTATACAAATCTCAAGCCCATGGTAATGCTAACTGCACCATCCTAATATCCTTTCTCAAGTCAATTTACCTGTACATATGAACAAATAATTAGCTTAAGGAGACAATCATATCATAATGTAATCGATTCGATCAACTTTTGTTCATCCTTCACTAGTTTATCTAGAGGGTTATTATGATAATAATTTAATATCACAACAGAGATTACATTTTACCTTCTAAGGGATCATGGCACTCAAATATTAATATTATATTCTCTCCTGTACAAGAGGTCCTCGATATCAAATAAAAACATATGTGGAGAGAAATTTATAGTTCTTCAAGACAATCTGTCTACACTTTTCGATGGAATCAATCCTGTCTAATCAGATATGTACCCTTCCTTGATATAGCAACATAAAGAGCGTCTAACTGCAGGGAGAAATTTAAATGACATTACTTCAAGACAGTCTGTCTACACTTTTCGATAAATTCAAACTTGTCCCCCCAGACATGTGTCTTTCTTTGAAATAACATACAAAGTATCTGACTAGAGAGTAATTTAAGTAAAATTTCTTCAAGACAGTTTTTGATGAAGTCAAACTTGTCCCACCTGGGGTATGTCTTTCTTTAGTGTAGCAATATATCTCCATCAGTTGAGAACATGCAGAAGTACTCAATTTAACTGTCACAAAGTCAATGCATATATTCCATATTGCAGACCCTTGCAGAACATACAAAAAAAAATAATAAAAAAAATCAGTCCCTAGGAATGCTTTTCATCAATCTGACTAGGATTGTAACCACTTCACGTGTAAAGCCACAAATAATCAAACGCACAGTCTTGAACGGTGTATCTGTTGTTCAAATAACCGAAGTTCCATATATATGTCAATAGCCATAAAAAACAAAAACAAAAAAAAATCTCTGGTATCCTTATCCAAGTTCCTTTGTACAGTTGTATATATTGTAACACACAGTCACAAAATATAGACTAGGCAAAAGCTGTCATGGAGAAAGGAAAGCCCCACATCACTTAGATTTACCTCACAATAATTCTGGATATTCAGGGGTTACGAAATAGTTCCCATCTGCCATCTCTCTGGATTTGCATCTGTATATCCAGGCCAACCAACCGGACTCTAATTTTCTTTCCTGTCTCCTGTCTGAGTTCATAGGCTTGTTTGTTTAGCAGTGCACGTTTCTCTTTAAGTTTTTTGGGAAGGTCAGTTTTAATACTTAATTTCGTCCCCTTGAGCTGGGGCCCAGAAAACAGCACTTTATCACGATCCGCATAGAGGACAAATGCAACGATAATCGGTGGCGGACCCGGGGAGTCCTTTGAACGGCTAGGGAGCCGGTGTACCGCGACGAAGGCCATTTTATTCACCCGCGATTCCGGGATTTGAAGCTTGTCCGCGAAGAAATCCCTGATCACCCTGTCGGTATTTTCATCGTACGGAGATTTGGTAGCAAGCGGAATACCAAAAAACAACAAGTTTCTCTTCCTGTGGTTAATCTCCAATCCAGTAACTTGATCCTCAAGTAGTTTAATTCTGGCCATAATCTCTTCTTCAAATGAATTTAGCTTTGCTAGAATTTCAGCCTTACGTTTGGGTAGGGTTTCCGACTTCAGCTGTGCAATTTCATGGCTCTGAAAATCACTGGTCTTCATCAGGTCCGATATGTTTACTTTATGTTCCCGGATAGACTCGTCATATATTTTCAGTTTCGAGGTCAAAAGTTCTTCCATTTTCTGCAGTAATTCCTTCTCGAAACCACGAAGCATATCTCGCCACTTCATTTCTAAGGTCCTCCATGGTGTAATTTCCCCGTACAACAGAGACACTGCCCTCGACTAAAGTGCTCTCGGCACCACGCATCAAACTGTCCGTGCTCGAGGGTGAAATGGAGGCCACGTGGTCAGCAGATTGCGGTATCGTTTCTGTGCTCGGCCCCGCACTTCTAAGCATATATTGCCGAACACATGGCTGTGCTGTTTTCCTTTTACCTTCTTTACCTTTCTTAGGCATTAAAAACTGTAATCCTGTACAATTGCAGCCCTATACTACTACATAAACGTTCCAGGATTAAGATTTTTTAACCCAAATGGTCGGAGCTCTGAAACCAGCCTCCTCACTTCAGCGCCATATTACCGGAAGTCCGGCTGACGTATAATGGAAGCTGGGTGTTGTGTCTTGTTGCAAACAGATCGAGATGCGGCTGTTCCCAGATGATCGAGATCTGTTTGAAGACATCGGGATGTAGACGCCATTCCGTCTGTAAAATCCGATCGGGTCTGGACAAACTGTCTGCTATCACATTAAACCGACCCGGGATGTGACGTGCACGAATATGACAGTGGTTCTGTTGAGTCTCTAGAAATAGTTTGAGTGTCTTCAGGAACAAGGGATGAGACTTCGTGCCGCCCTGTTTGTTGATGTAATGCACCACTGTGCTGTTGTCGCATGCCACTAGAACAGATGATAGATGAAGATGATGCCGCCAGTGACGTAGTGCATGAAGGATGGCCAACATTTCCAGGATATTGATGTGGAGACTGGATTCCTGCTGTGACCATCTTCCGGATACCTGTAGATCTTCCATATGAGCCCCCCATCCCGTCAGCGATGCGTCTGTGAAGAGGTGATGGGCTGGGCGAAATGGATGTAGCGACACTCCTGACATTACGTTGTAGCGGGACTGCCACCAATGGAGGTACTGTCGAAGATGATGTGGAACAGGTATTCGCGGATTGAAGATGAGTGAGCGAAGATAAGGATGAAGATGAAACTGCAGTGGACGAAGATACAGTCTGCCGTGCCGTGTCAAGTCCTGGGCGGAGGTTAGAAGGCCTAGAAGAGCCTGCCACTGCTGTAACAACCGGAACGGTGATGATAAAAAGGCGTTGATTTGTAGCTGTATCTTGGTCCACCGATCCTCTGGGGGCAGGGCAATCGCTCTCTCCGTATCGAACATTGCTCCGATGTACTTGCGTTGTTGCGCTGGAGACAACTCCGACTTGTCTGGATGGGGTATGAATCCAAGTTGTCTGAGTACCTCTAGAGCAAAGCTTGTCTGGGAAGAGAGGACCGCCGGATTGGGTCCCCACAGCAGAATATCGTCTATGTAGGCCTCTATATTGACGCCCCGAAGATGGAGATCGGGATGGTCGCCATCTTGAATTTCGGTGGTGGGGCTAGACAGTCTCTGTTGAGTCGACGCAAGTCTATTATCATGCGCAGCTGGCCCGAGTCCTTCTTCGGGATGACAAAAACGGGACTGTAAAAACCGGGTGAATTCTCGCTTGGAGGAAGTTCCCGTGCTGCGCCCTTGTCGATGAGTATTTGCACCGACGTCAACAAAGTCTGCAAATGTTCTGGCCGAACTGGGATCCGAGATGGCTTGGGATGAGCAATGAGACGAGGATAATGTTGAAACGTCAAACGGAAGCCGTCTCGAAGGGTACGTTTTACCCATGCGTCTGGTGAGATGAAGTCCCAGTTCTCCCAGAAAATTTGCAGGCGGCCGCCCACTACTGGGTGCTGAAACTGGTGAAATTGTGGAATGCTGTAAACGCTTAATGGGGAAATGATAGGATGATTTGGTGGACCATGAGCGAAGTCAATCCCGACGTTTTCCACCTCTTCCTTTGTTGGAGGACTGGTGTTGCTTGCCGAGGAACTTTGGTCGTCCTCCACCCTGTTGCTGGTTAAAGGGACGAAAATCTTCCTGATGATATTGCTGGAATTTCTGTCCCTTTTGCCACTTTGTAGGCTTTCCGAGCGAACCCTTGTGTTTGCCATACTGACGGTTGGAGCCACGCTTGCCGGATGAAGCCATACGAGAATATCTCTCCTCTCTCATGTCTGGTACGCACTGGCGGACCGCCCCGTTGAAGAGAGCTTCCGATGCCAACGGTTGTAGCATGAGCTGTCGCTTCGCTGATTCAGGAACATCTGTTCTCGCCAGCTTCAGGTAGGTTGATCTTCGAGCATGGATTAAGGATGAGTAGGAGAAGACCATATTTTCCATAATATGGGCATTAGCTCGGTCCAGAGACTCTGTGAAACCCTGCAGGAACTCGAGTTCACTGGATGATATTTGAACCGAATGATCTTTACCACGTCGCAGATCGATGTCGTTGAGCATCTTCGTAGACGCTGAAATGAGGCAATCTGCATATGAAGAAATTCTATGTTGGTTCAGTAAACTTTCCTCCACAACTCGGGCTTGGGTAACAGGAAAATCCAGTTGTGTGGGTTTATTATTCGTCAGAATGAGATCCAATTCCGCATCCGCTGGCGCCGACTTGGCGGGTAATATGGCCCGATGCATGGAATATGTCTTGTATTGACCCGGACGCTTCGGTAGAAGTGAAAAAGATCTTGTTCGCTGTTCATCCAACAAACTGAAGAGATGAGGAAACTGCGTTGAGGGCGGAAAGGATGTCGGAGATGATCCTACCGTATCCACGGGAATATCCTCCAAGTTCGCAGCGTAAGTCTGACGTTTCCGCTTCTTTTCTTTGTCTTTATTGGGATCAGGAAGTGGTAAATTCGGGAGTAATTGATAAACTGCCGCCATCTTGGATCGAAGTGTGAGTTTATCTCCCTTCCCAGTATCAGACTCAGATGAAGCAGATCTTTTGTGACTGTCCGTTGAAGAGGCTGGTGATCTACTACGACGACGGCGGTCATCAAGACACTCTTCCGATGTAGGGGATTCATCATGAACCCTGTTCTGTTCCACGGGATCATAGGCTCGATTTCTGGAATCTGATCTGGAGCGCCGGTGCCCTGGAGAATGGGAACGCGTGCGCCTACGTGGTCGTCTAGGATGGGGAGAGCGAGATCGACTGTGGTCGGAAGTTTTCCGTCTCATCTTCCGTTCCGGAGATTTGATTAAGGGCCTGACTTCTGCCTTGTCCTTGGGCTGATTCTCTTTAATCCGATTCCGCTTTTGTGGCGAATCCGATTTTTTATCGTGTCCCGTCTTAGGAGATTGCTTCCGCTTCAATGGCTTGGAACGCTCCATAGCCCGGCCCCGATCTGAAGTCTCATGCCGTTTCCGTGGCTCAGTCGGTTTTTTAGAATGCTGAGATTCGGATTTATGGCTCTTATCCCTGTCCGTATCTCTGGGATTCCCATGTCGATGGCTGGAATCCGTCGGTAGTTTGGCTGATACGACCTGGTCCCAGAGTTGGTGAACATCGGGCGTCCGTTTCCGTTTCAGTGGTTCGGTCGACCGGGATTGTGAAATCTCCGTAGATACGGCCCGCTTGTCAGGCTTATCCGCAATTACGGACATCGGTAAAGCTGTTAATTGAGTCAACTCCGGGTCCACGGCTCCGGGTGAATCAACATGCAAAATATACCCCACATCCTCATCTACGGGACTCATTGTGTGGACTGATTTCCTCTGAGAATGATGTTTTTTCTTCGATTTCTTCCTCCGCTTTATGGGCGGGGTCGAATCCGGGACACTGGAGCTGACATCTGCCCGTTGATCGGCCCTAGTTTCACCATGGTCCGGACTCTCGGACGAAGAATGATGCACCTGCCCGGCCGTAAAACTTCCCGATGGTGTGGATTGATTTTTCCATCCGGAAGGCTGAATTCTCGGCGACGAGGCTGTACTATGTACATCGTCCGTGTTGACGGGTCCTTCTCTGTACTGGAGTGGAAGAATTCTCTTCACCACTGTACCGGGTCCCGCCTTGTCCACCGTGCCGACGGGAGCGGCCTTAGGTAAATCTTGGAGTTGTTGTATCTCAGCAATGACAGCTTGCAAAGAAGCAATACGCTGTTCTGGTGGTAACTTTTCTGCAGAAGATAAAGCCAGATCTTGCTTGAAGGCCATATACAAACTCCAGGTAGTCATATCCCATGTAATACACTCATTACAAGTCTGCCGTGGCGCACACAGCTGATTACGGCAAGTGATGCATTTAGAGTGAGGGTCTTTCTTTTTCACAAATTGACGGCATTTAGTACACCGCCGACCAGTAGAGGGGGTAGATACATTAGAAGCAGACATTATAGAATACTCCTAAGCTAAACTACGCGCAAAACTTTCACTAACAATACTATCAGTATATAAACTTAGCGAAACTCGTTGAGCTCTCCAAGGCACGTCTATCTCCTAGACGTGCAATAGGAAAAAGAGGAAGACGCATGCGCGGAAGCACGCCACCTAGCGGTCAGTCAAGGGAGTTAATTTCTATTGCAGAGGGGATCTCCAAAGGAGGAAAATGGCACTGATGTAATAAAAGTGAAGCTTTGAGAAGAAAACATGAAAAATTTGAAAATCAATTTTCCTATTTCTAAGCTTAAACTTACCTTCACATACTTTTTTGCTATCGTGTTCTTACGCGATTGCCTAATTGTAATATATTACCACAGAATAAAAATAGTCCCTGTACTGCCCCAATGCCCATGCGCGAGTACCCAGATCCCACGTGACCGACCACGTCACTTCCTTCTTCCCCATTCAACGCAGTGTGAATAACCCATCAGCGGGGAGGCTGGGAGGGCCATCACAGTATGTGAAGGTAAGCTTAGAAATAGGAAAATTGATTTTCAAATTTTTCATATTTCTTGCGCTGTTAAACTTACCTTCACATACTTTTTGCTAGAATACCATAGCAGGACGGAGGGAATGAGTGGTCGGAAACAAAAGGACCCCGAGCATAAGCGAAGGGGAGTACAGGAGTCAGCGAAGTAATCAAAGACCATAAATGTATAATAATGACGATACGGTCCTTGATATACTCATCTGGCCTATAGTAACTACAGGCCCAGTGAATAAAGCTGACATACACTAGACCCAAAAATCTCACCCCCCCCCCCTTCTTTTTGAAAAATTGGGGAGAGCAAGATTACTTACCAAATTACAAAATGGTAAAACCACAAGAAGGTCTAGTGCATAGAGCAGGCATGGGAATTGTAACCACAGGAAAGTGTAAAATCTACTTCAAAAAAGTCTGAAATTTCAAAATTTTGATAAAAGTCTGCAATCAGCCTTATTGAAGAAAATTTCCATGCCTGATAGATATGGACGAGTGACCAACAGCCTGGGCACCACAACGGTCCCAGGGTGTAGCAATCCCGTCCTAACAACATCCAATCCCATAGGTGGTGACAAACAAACGTATCGCAAACCTCCAGATACGATCCAAAAACGTCGTCCACAGACTCCAAAGGAAACAGGATGTCAGTACAGCCCTGAACTGATGAAGCAATACCAACGAGAGTGAAATAGCCTCCGCAGGTACGTCCGTGTACGCCAAACGAGAAGTTTGGAAAGCTAGGAAGAACATATATAATATTTCCTGCTAGAAGAGGGACCGAAACCGGCACAAAACAAAACACGTGTTTGTACGCGCGAGCTATAATCAGGGCCCATAACTCTGCCATGATTTCAATTATAGACTGCAGAACAGAGTCGGTAGACGGACTCCGGAAAAAGCCATAAGGAGACATAAACCAAAGACAAATCCGTAAGAGTAGAACCTGTAGATATGCCGGGATGACGAAATCCGGTTCATACTCCATGAATCACACGACAGTGCATAAAATAGCGAAGTCTGGGGGAAAAAATGACTAGGTGTTAGAGCCCATCAGCTGCACTAAGACCTAGACAATAGTTTCCCGTGAAGTATCAGCCAAACTCCAGCGGTAACAAGCTACCAGACTGCAGGAATATAAAAAAAACATAAGTCATCTATGATCACAGAAGGTTATAATTAGATGGCATACATGTAGACTGAAAAACACTCCTGAAAACGATACAGCGCCCAAACCAGCTCCGGAACTGCAACGTCTGGAGTGAATCTCAGTACCCATCGGAAAGCGACGGGGTGAACAAACGACTCCATGCAACCATCATACTCCAGGGAGTGGAAGAAAAATTACGTGGAACGATGGGAGGACACCTGAACAACCCGAGAGATCGTTCTAGAAGAAAAGCTGGCAGAAGGAGTAGCAGCGGCCGAGGAACGAGTCCTTCAGCCAGATTACGCCCAAACGTACGCAAAACGCTGCCAAGACAGCTGGAATCGTAGTATGAGAAATAACAATCAGAAACAAAAGGTCGCTGAAATTACTCATAAATGAAGCATTCTACGAGTATAACAGTCACCCGGTCGTAAGAACCTGATAGAGAGTCCGACATACCGGAAACGTGATAAACTCGTAGCGACGATCCCTAAAAGCAGGAGCAACAGGGGAAACAAAACACAGTTCCCCGTGCTTGTTATGAAGGACAAAAGCTATGATAATGTCTGACACAACACAAGCGTAGGTTATTGAGAATTAGTTGACTTCCGCTGTAACGAGAGGAGTGTCAATTCTCGAACCAAAAATGTTCTCCAGCCCTCCTCGACGCAGTCTTACAAGACTGGCTGAGACGGAGGAAGAAACACCGGTCAAAAAGTTCTCCGATAAAAGTAGTGCAGTACCGGGGAGATTTGACCTCCAAAAACGATATAGGAGCGTACTGGGCCGAACACAACAACGCCACCGCAAAGATACCTCAGTGTCGGAAGAAAAGAACAGCAACACTACCGCCGGAATGAAGGCTCTTCCATCTATTCATCCACTAGAAGAGGAAAATAGATTCTGTGCTTACACTGCAGGTAATACAGAAACTGAAAAAGTCCGGGGTAGCTCGGTAAGTGACAAAGGTCATGGAAACCGAAGGAGTATCCTTCAGCATACAAACCCGTACATGTTGCTGAACTACTCCACAGCAAACTGAAGGAAACGATGACGAAGCGACGCAGCCTCATACACCACTCTGGATACTCACGTAAAAAGACGGAACCGACCAGGTCAGTCAAATCCGAATTAGCCCTCCTCGTATAGGAAGAACGGAAATGAGGAAGCCAGGAGTAGTGTATAGCAGCGACAGGGAAGTAACCTCAAGAAGAATAGCTAGAACGTAGTTTCTTCTAGTCACGTAACATCGAAGCCGCGGTGTTAGACTACGTCGCCAAGAAGTCAGTCATCAATTCCACATTCTCTACCAGAAGTAAAGAAGATAAGGGAATGCGATTAAACATGAAAGGGTTCGAAGAAGCCAATCCGTGTTAAGCAGAATCAGATAACTATTTCTGATGTTACTGACCGGAGTAATCGCAAACCCATGACGATCTGTGCATGCAAGAAGGCGAGTCGAAACAGGTCTTCCTAAAAGGTTCACTAAAGCACAGTCGAAGTGGAATACGAAGAGGATCAACCAAAATCCGCGAGGGAAGAAACCGTAGAAAATCTCTCCTCGTTTCATTAAGATGACCAACTCGGGGAGCATTGTCAGAATTTTTGGAGTATAGATGAGACGTACAACTAGTTGAACGAAACAAACCCAAAACGTTTGGATCAAACGAATCGATCCAAATTCTGACAAAAAAACCATATCCGGTGATGATGCTCCCATGACGCAACAGCAACACCCAACCCTCACGGCCTACATAAATCATATGGGTCAACGAGGAACCGGCAAGGACGGTAAAGGAAAGCGCATGCGCGACCCTCGTTAAAACCCCAAGATAAATGTAAAACTGACCGGATGACCCGGATGAGGCTGTGACACTACAAAATGAGTTATATTCCGGAGTGAAAACCGAAATAGAATTCATAGTGTCTAGCTGCAAAATAATACAACAATGTATCAACTTCCAAGTTGATAAAAGTTGTAGACAAGAAAGAATGCTCTATGTAAGATAGGCAGAACTTCAGGCAGCTAGATATACGAATAAACCACCAGTGATCTCGGAACGGTAATAATAAAAATAGACCGAAGTACCGTTATAAAGGTTTTATACGAAACGTATAAAAACTAAACAGACGAGACACAGAGGTGGAAATTCGTCAAAGCGGAAACCGTTGAAGCAATTAATGGAGTGAAATATCCTAATGCATAAACAGTTCCGTAGTGACCAACGTAAGCGTTTGCACGGTCGAAACCAATACGTAAAACGTATACGATGATCAGATGTCTTCACAACTTACGATAGTAAGTTAAAGAGTGAACGAACGGAAATAACAAGTGCCCCAGGGGCTATAACCGACGAGCACAAATTGAAGACGAGTTACTCTCAATAGCTGCGTAATTATCACCAAAAAGTTGTTAAAATGGATCAGCAACATCATGGTGACATAATCTGTACTTCCTCACCGGACGTGACAGAAACTGTTGAGAGTTAGCCGGCCTAACTGGGTATTTAGGCCGGAGACGCAGATGCACGACAACCAGTGCCTGAAAAGGATAGGATAAAAACGATACCCTATGCCTAACAGGACCGAAATGGAAGATAAGATCTGCATAACCGGAAGTAGTCGAATGTGATGTCAGACCAGACTGACTGATAACATTCAACGTTGCCGGACGTGGAGAAGCAACCGAGACAATAGCATACGATGAGCCCTGTAGCGCCACCCCTCCCTTTCTTCCGTAACGGACAGGTACGGGGGGATACAAGGCGGAGTAGGCCAGTTATTCTTATCGTAGAATAAACAGCCCGATAAAGTAGGCATTTATTCTTTATCGTAGAATAAATAACTCGGTGATACATCGTATCATGTCAGTAAAATCGGAAGCTGATGCCACGTAAAGGCCGCAACTGCGGGCATGTAACCTTAACTTCCACGTCTCAGAATCGGTGCGTGGTACATACGTTGAATACCTCACGGACCGATGAGAACGTAAGAAACACCCGTAGAGTGGGACATAACATGATAAGTCACACGACGAGGTACATAAGTGGAAGTAACTGCAGCCGTAGACGAAGCTTCCACAGAAACAAAAGTGGAAGACCCGTGATATAACGATGATACCGGAAGGTATGTAGATACCGGGAGGTACAACGTTAATGGTTGCATGTAACCATCCGATGAAATCGGAATAAACGCATACCGAAAGACGGGCCTACGTTGTTCCAGTACCGGTTTAACAGAATGAGGGGGCGCTGACGATGTAATACGTAGCAGAGCCCTCGATCAGTTCGGCACATTCAATAAAGAACGGCGAATTTCTGTAAACCGCAGCCCCCACAATTCACCTCAGCAATTCTTTGCCGAGGTAAATGCCGTGGCACAATCAGTTCACCTCCGCAATATTTACATGGAATATTTATTATTGCCGAGGTGACCTTTCTGAATTGTGGGGGCTGAAAACCGGAACCTGGAGTAATAATGACCGAGTGGTGTTATTACGTGTAGGTGCAATAGTAAAGGTAGCTTGCGCTAGCACAGAAGCTTAAGTACCATTACAAAACGACAATACCGCAAAGTATGTAGATATTGGAAGGTATGACGTTAATGATTGCACGATGCATAAGTAAAGGTAGGTTGCGCTGTAGTAGATGCGGCAGTACCGTTACTAATACAACAATGATACCGGAGGGTGTGAAGATCCCGTATGGTATGATGTTGTTGGTTGCATACGAGTGTCCGATAAAATCGGACGTGACGTACGTCGTAGATTGATATTGTATATCAGTCGATGCATAAGTAAAGGTAGGTTGCGCAGATGCTGCAGTACCATTACTAATACAACAATGATACCTGAGGGTGTGAAGATCCCGTATGGTATGATGTTGTTGGTTGCATATGAGTGTCCGACGTAGGTTGATATTGTATATCAGATGGTGCATAAGTAATGGTAGGTTGCGCCAATGCTGCAGTACCAATACTTTGCATGCATCTATCCACAGTGGCTGGGATAGATGCAGATTGATATAGAATATCAGTAGATGCACAAGTAAAGGTAGGTTGCGCCAATGCTGCAGTACCAATACTTGACGAAACTACCGGCATGTAACAAGATACAGTAGGGTAATTCGAATGCATATATCTATCCACAGTGGGATAGACGCAGACCGTGCGGGTCTACGATAATCCAGTCCCGATATGACAGACTGTGAAGGTCCTGACTTTAGCAGATGAACAGGCGCCCTCGATAAATTCGGCACGTTCCTTAATAGGGAACGGCTATAGTCTACATAATCGGGGGCTGGATTATTACCAACAGATGTGTTTATAGATGCAGCAGTCGTCGGAAACGAACTGCGCTGATTGGTTGTTAATTTATGTAATGACGAATCCTTAACAGGGACATTAGTCACAAACTCCGAACTTACCATTCCGTATTGAGAGCCCGATGTCGGAATTGACGTCGTGGTTGAAAGGTCCAAGGTGACCGTCAAGGTGAAGGTCGTCTGATTGTTGACATGACGACCGCCATCTTGTTCCCCCAACCCGGCCGTAACAATATCGGAATTAGTGGGTGGTGGAGATACATTAACAACCTCCGGAGAATTAACGCGAGCCGAAAGAGCCGAAATGGAATTCGCAACGGACATTACTACCGAGCCTTGTATCTCCGACCCATTCCCGAAAGACTGAGGCGGAGATACGACCAAATTCTCGGCCCCGGTAAAGCCGGGCGGCGGCATAATTTCACCAGCATATGAGCCGACAAGATACTCTAAAATATATTGTCGGGCCACGTTTCACATTCATCACACTTTGCGTACTGGTCGCACCAAACCCCCCGGCACGGAGGACAGGCGGAATGGGGATCTGTAGTCGGTTTGGACTTCTCACAAACAATACAGAAAACGGACGCCATGTTGGTTTTTATTTGATTCTCTCTTTGATACTCCCTGATGCGTTGACGAAATCCAGGCCAGTAATCACACAGAATCACAGTAAATCCCACGTATACAACAGGTAAATATCCCAGGTAAACAGCCAAGGTAAATATCCAGGTAAAGACGTAGGTAATCCGAGGTAATCCAATGTAGAAGCTTAACTTTTTTCCAAGACACAAAGAACAACGACTCCTCCACTACGAGTTGCAATGGGAAGAAGGAAGTGACGTGGTCGGTCACGTGGGATCTGGGTACTCGCGCATGGGCATTGGGGCAGTACAGGGACTATTTTTATTCTGTGGTAATATATTACAATTAGGCAATCGCGTAAGAACACGATAGCAAAAAAGTATGTGAAGGTAAGTTTAACAGCGCAAGAAATATTACAAATTTCTTGTGAATATTCTTAGCATATGCACACACAAGACACTATTATAGACAGCTTAATTCCACTATTTTAGTGTGGAGGTGGAAATAATTGATTTCTTGAGTTAAGGATTATTCCAAATGTTATGAATGGAATGGTTGGATGTGGATGGCAGGGGGTATCTAAGTGTTAGAATTTCATCCAATGTTTGAATACAGGAGTATGTGTGTGGTGGTGGTGGTGGTGGTGGTGGTAGAAAGATTTCCAGTCATTTGTTCATCTCTGATTCTGTAAGTTGAAGAATAATGCAATCTTTTTAAATTAAGACATTATAAATTCTCCCACATTTTATATTTTATATGTTGCTGTAAACTGGAAACTGGAGGCCATCGTCTCTCCAACCCCCCACCAATAAGTGGATCAGCATAAGTGCACAGAGATCGATACTGCACCTCATAAAGCTATCAAATATTCCTGAGATGGGGTAACTGAATGTGAAGTTTGATTGATGGAATTGAGAACCTATAGGATAATAATAATTAAGACTGTGAATAATTATGACCTAGATTATTACGTAGTGTGGTCACTCGACTAACTAAAGCAATTATACAGACCTTTGCACATATACTGGCAGCACTAACTATGGGGTAGGTGGCATCAGCCTTCTTCGCAACAGTCACATCAATATCTGGGAATATTTCTTTCAGTTTAGCCTGGTATTTGGCAGGGTCTCCAACTGTATCTACATAGATCTGCAATAATGTGCATCAGTAAAATGTGCGAAATATACAGGCAATAGTAAAGTCTCTGAACTGTCCGTGTACGAGTAATTTGCCCTTGCCCGCTAGTAGGCGCTCGAGCCAGGGGGGACAAAATGTGGACTGGATAAGATGAAAAAGATAGGTAGTCATCAAAACAGTGCAATATATTGAGCAAACGACAATTCCAAGAACTTTAAAACTGGGTTCGGTGGCATGACAGACCACACTTGTCAATGTAATATTTTGTATTTGGTCATATCCACGTTCAAGGCGACATTTTCTATAGTAACGCCAGCGACACCATTAGTATAATGCATAATGTCCTTTGTTGACGTCATGATGCTGTCGCCATATCTGAATGTTGCATGATGTCACAATACAACGTTGCTAGAAGATACATTGTATGGAATTTTGTCCTCCCTGATTCAAACGTCCTCTGGCAGACAGGGGCAAATACTCTTATCATGACAGAATGGAAACTTCCGTATTGGTGCATTTTAAATTTAGTATGGTACACAGAAATTGAAATAAAATGTCTCAGAGTAAAGTTTCGTTTGATATATAAGCATTTGGTAAATGCTCAAATAATTCATCATCCTATTAAAATGCCGTCACCCCAATTTTGTGGACAAATTTTGATCAGTCGTTCTACTAAATTTGAAATATACGCCAATCAATAAAATAACAAAAAAATAATGGGTTATTTGCATTATTTTGTATCCAATATGCCAACTTCCTGTCATAATGCATTTGACCACCCATATTTTAACATTAGGTGACTGAATTGTCACAGAATATACCGCATTCACTTATATCTAATCACAACACAATGTCGAAAAGTCATTCCAAAATTTATTATCACATGATTGGGGAATTATCAGCTTGTACACCCATGTGAAACCACCCATACAAGTGGCTGGGGGAGCATACAAATACCCAGGTTCCCAAGTATATCTAAATTACTAAGTTTGTAATAATGGCAAACCTCGGTAACATTGACTCCTCTTTCCAATACTTTCTTGATCAACCCTATGGCTGAGTCATGTGACAGTGCATTCAGGTTATATTTAATTCTGAAACAGAAAGTCGATTAAGTATGATGAGACAATAATCAGACGCAATGTACTGTAAAACATGAAACTTTCGCGACATGAAACTTTCGCGAGCTTTCAATTTTAAAAAATTCGCGACATGAAACTTTCGCGATTCTCTGTGCCAGAAAAAAATTAATTTGCAAATATATCATACTAATAGACATGGGAAATACATACCGGAGGCGGCAAAATCGGCAAAGCCACGTGTATTCACATGTTGTGCGCTCAGTGTGGTCGTTTTACAGTACCAACACGAGTCTAACAAAAGGCGGCGTTAATAGTTTGAAGAATGGTATTCAAACAGAGGTTTCCTGACTGTTGGGGGCAGATTATTTCAATCCCGCTGTTTCAGCCTTAAAAGAAATTCCCGTAGGTAAACAAACCGTATATCGCAAGATATCGTGCAGGTAGTTGTCATTTGAACTCCGCTAAAGTAAATAAATACAGCACAGGAAAGCTCCAGTCGTTCGATCTCATCGGGAATGGAGCTTTCAAAACCGACCTGAAAGACCATTTCACCGCGTGGTATGAAGACATTGTTGAAAAGTGGAAAATCTGTACAGGATATCTAAGTTGACTTGAAACTTTCTACAGGGCTTCAAAACGGCCGGCATCAAGGCGGCATAGGAGGACATTGACGATCGTTTCTAGTATTACACTGCTTCACATATACAAGTCTTGGGACTGATTCATCAGAATTAATTGTACTAGTATACTCGTATATTAAACTGTGTCCGGTGCTTTAAACAGTCGCTTCTGATTAGAGCTTAGGTGGTGAGACCATTAAAACTGTGCTAATGTCGAAAACAATTGATCTCATGTTCTTTCTCTGTCGTTGTTGTTGTTGCGTTCTTGTCTTCGCCCTTGTCATATGAACATGTTTCTTTCGCGTGCATGAAACTTTCGCGATTTATTCTAATCGCGAAAATCGCGAAAGTTTCATGCACGCGAAAGAAACATGTTTTACAGTATACCGTAATAATGCATTCTCCATAGCTCAATAAGTTCCTGAGTATCCTTGTGGTGTTAGGTTAGTGGATGAGCTCTTATATATTTGACATTAAAACTAAACATTCATCTGGTGTAAGAGCTAAAATCATAATGGAGGATTTCATATTTTATCACGATCTGTACTGAAGACATCCAAGATATCGAAGAAAGTATGAAAATTAGTACCAAAAAATATATGAAATTCCACCCAAACTTTTGAGACTTGTCATAAAAGTTACAACAAGGTATTTCCAGAATAGTTTGGTGTATGTTTGGTTTACCTTCGTAACATACTGTTGGATATGAATGTGGGAGAAAGAATATCAACCATCCATCCCATCATTTCATTTGCTCCTTTAATTTTCTCAAATAGCTCCTCTCTTTTCTCTTCATTTAATGTTTTGGAGTCTGCAAAAAAGTGGCTTTGGTACATTAACAAATCAGTGATGATCACAGGTAGGTAGTAGTCCAACATCAGCTTTACATACCTATTTTCTTCAATATAGTAATACATATTTAACAAATAGACAGTTGGGAGCCTCTTTGGGACATCTCAGGAATGCTCAAGTTGAAAATGACAAGAAACCCCAAGCTAATGCTGGATGTAAGTCCCGCTGAAGCCATTCGATAATGCAGGGCTTGCACAATAGATAGCGGTCCCGATTTTCTTTTTTCTTTCCCCGTCGTGTACTAACTTTACACTTTTCTATTTTCTGTCTACACTTTACAAAGGCAGTGTATGTCATAGGACCAGAATTATCTTGTCTATGAATTAATACTAACCTGCAAATCCCATTTCCTTCAATTTGTCCTCCTGATTGATTGGACTGAAACAAGTTCCATACACCATGGGACCTGAAGATAATCAAAGATGATTTGGAGAAATAACTTCACTGATGATAGAACACTCAACCCATGTTAAGAAGTTAAAACCATTGAATTAAGGTGGCTCCCTGGTTTAGATGCAAAGTCATGTCATTTTTCTCATATTTTTTGTATAGCTCAGGAAGTCCATCCTATATCAGAAAATGATATAAAAATTGGGGCATAGCATATTACTTTTTTCTAATTTTCAGCTTGTATAACGTGTACATGTGGCAAACTGATACAATGTGATTACTATGTAAAACACCCAGTACTTCAGACATAATTGTTTTCAGAATCTTTAAAAGTCATGTCAATTTTCTCATTTTTTTACTACGTATTCCTTGAAGTATATAGTTTTTTAATAACTCAAATATAAGGTAGGTCGCCATCCAAAAAAGGGCATGAATAGGGCTCCGAATCTATTTACTCCCACACTTTTTCCCGCTATTTTGCATGAAGTCGCAACAATGCAACGTCATGACGTCGACAAATGCCACGCAACAAAGAGTTTGCTATTCGACGTCATGACGTCACAAGGGATGCTTAGTAAACGCAACATGTCACAGTATCTCATTCTATCCATTCGCGCACAAGAATACGATTACAAGGGAGGTAATTGCTATGCGCAAAAAGCTGCGCAGAACAGCCACTCTTGTAACCAGGAGCCACCTTAATTATCTGTGCTAAGTCCATGTGGTCGGCATTGTTAGCAGACTGGCGCTATGACATGGGAGCCATTGGGAGGTAACGTCTTACACAAAACATGCTGTATTCCTTGGCAATTCGCTAAATTTTTACCTTTACTCACAAGATGGTAAATCGATGAAAATCTAATTTTCGAGCATTGTTGAAATTATTACAAGATTTACTCTAACTGATGGTCCTTGGATTGATAGTAGTGCTGTGCTGAATGCTAATATGTTCACCTTATTGTCACCATTCATTAGGCTATTATATTTTCATGAAGAAAAAACAAATAATAATTAGAAAAGTAATCAACTTTATTTTCATGTTAATTATTAAATTATTGCCAAATTATCAAATAAATCTTTTCACAGTCAGATGTCCTTCCAGGGGGGAAATACCCATGGAAAATATCAGGTGGGGAAAAATTTGGTGAAGAAATACCCATACTCCCCCTGTGGCATTCTCCTGGCATCCAATTGTATACATCCTACTATCAAATATACCCTCTGATCGCATTCGGGTTAAAAACGTTGTGCAAGGCTTTTGTGTCCTTGGGTCTCAGCCAACTAGCATCGCCTACTACTAACCAGAGCACAAATAACATGATCATGGACACAACGCTGTAACGTTATGCAAGCTCTTTTTTGCCTTTCAAATATTATAGATACAGAAAGACGCTTTCTGTGTGAATAAAAATTGATAAAAACTGAATGCACATGTATGCCAGTTTTTTTTGGTTTTTTTTTTGCCTAATGCAGTTACACATGTGATAACCGTTACTCCCCTTTTGTGGTTACTCTCCTGCTTTTGGAGACAATAATCCGGCCTTTGGATAGATTTTGCGAAAACATTACACCCTCGGACATGGATCATTCGGTTTCAATGTAAGTACGACATGGGACCAGATCGTATCATATTTATTAACTGCTTGAGATCTTATAGAATGTAACTAGCACAATCTTATCGGTGGAATTGATGTCTTAAATTATGAAAAAGCGCTTACAAAAAGTAACTGGTATCGGACACCATCGGCGTTGTTTGAGCGAAGTCATTTTCGCGCTAAAATATGTTTTTGGAGGCTATTCGAGCAGTTAATCTCAAGAATATTATAATCCAGAAGGATTAAGAACAAAAACTGGGCTGAAGCTGGCATATTTTTCACAAAATTACGTGTATAATATTTTGAGCTGACAACTCCCACTTTTGGACACTGACAACTCCAGATTGCATGTCTGGTTTTTAAAATACGATGATAAAGTTAAGTAGGTTATTTAAGTTTAAGTTTTGCAAATGATAGGCCTGAATGTAGTATTTTTCACTTCCAGTGATGACGAACAGTCACAAGGTTCGAGCATTCTTAAAGGTGAAAAAAGAAAGCGAAGAGGAAGTCGGTGGATTAAACGTAAATTTCGCAGACCGTCGCAGGTGACAACCCCCATTAGACCAACAACAGACTTCATAGATGATACTAAGTACATTTGTGCTCCGAAAAAGAGAAAACTAAACGCAATATGGAAACCCCGTGCGCATCGAGGAGTACTCATAGAACACAATGAACGGCCCGATACGACGATCCGATCACTTGGAAATTTTGACGAACGAACAGATGATCTCGGAGACTACATCGCAGACATGATCATAAAACTGAAAGAAGCCAAATGCTTATCCGAGTTTAGGTGTTTCTGCAAGCTTCTTGCTGAAGGGAAGTATCCAACAGATAACATAGCTTTTAGACTATTCCTAGAAACAGCTAGATGGTTTTCGTTGGAAACCACGTCTGAGATGTCTTATTGGGAGGATACGATGAAGTTCTGGAAGGTTGGATATCGCCTAATGAAGGACAAGTTTTTGTTATTTATGGGAGGGATGAAAAGTCTCGGGTCCGTCGTATCAGGCGAAGAAACACGAGGCAATTTTAACCCAGAGGAGTCCAAGATCAATTTTGCCGTTCCATCCCCATCCATAATAAGGAACTTCAATCAGGCCCAATTTTCCAAATCTTGGCATCCTCAGGATCTATACAGATCAGCTAACATTCTGAAAGCTTTCGTGGACACACACTTAAATCCTCGCTGGGGGTGACTGAGGCTGTCCTATAGCCCTCATACTCAGAGGGCTATATTTTATTTAGCTATCAAGGAGTGGATGTGAAATAAATAGTATTATTCCGATTGATGTTTCCTCTTCTCGTGGTTCTTGAGTGATCCTCTGTGACTGTAGGTTGACCCACAATATGAGCATTGATAGGTTTTTGGGGATGTGTGAATATGCATATGGTCCACGAGATATTTCTTTGCCTTAAATCGCTTAAAACAGATGCCACACTCCACATTGGCCTCTGCTCCACAGATGCTTTTATGGAAATTACTGTTGGAGAAGTTACGTAAGATGAAGAACCACTCAAGATACTGCTACCGCGACAGATATGCGATATGTTATCTATGGTCTTGTTCACTGCCTCGTCTGCTTGGTGGATAACAGAACGAATCATACTTATCGCATAAGCATACTGGTTTTCTCCAGAGGATTTCTGTCCTTTCTCTTGTAATTTTTCCATCCCCTTCTGCTGTTTATGGCGAAACTCACGAGTAGCTTTCAGTCTGTAGCCCAAATTGTTTACCACGTCATGGAGATCTTTTACAATCTCATTTCCCTGAATTTCTGGAATATCCTCGGTTGACTCGTTCAAAAACGGTTCCAACTTTTCAATCGTTTTGTCAACAAGGAGTAGTTCTGTTTTACAGGCTGCTTTAGAGTCCGAAAATGGGGTATTCATCTCCTGGCCAAAAAGATCTATGTCGCCTCCGTTTTCATCTACACCCTGAACAACTTTTTTCCCATCTACTCCTATGATGTAGTCTTTTGGGTCCCCATTTGTATCCCTGACCACAGACAGTGATTGTTCAATAATTCCAGGATGCCGAGATTTGGGAAATTGGGCCTGATTGAAGTTCCTTATTATGGATGGGGATGGAACGGCAAAATTGATCTTGGACTCCTCTGGGTTAAAATTGCCTCGTGTTTCTTCGCCTGATACGACGGACCCGAGACTTTTCATCCCTCCCATAAATAACAAAAACTTGTCCTTCATTAGGCGATATCCAACCTTCCAGAACTTCATCGTATCCTCCCAATAAGACATCTCAGACGTGGTTTCCAACGAAAACCATCTAGCTGTTTCTAGGAATAGTCTAAAAGCTATGTTATCTGTTGGATACTTCCCTTCAGCAAGAAGCTTGCAGAAACACCTAAACTCGAATAAGCATTGGCTTCTTTCAGTTTTATGATCATGTCTGCGATGTAGTCTGCGAGATCATCTGTTCGTTCGTCAATATTTTCAAGTGATCGGATCGTCGTATCGGGCCGTTCATTGTGTTCTATGAGTACTCCTCGATGCGCACGGGGTTTCCATATTGCGTTTAGTTTTCTCTTTTTCGGAGCACAAATGTACTTAGTATCATCTATGAAGTCTGTTGTTGGTCTAATGGGGGTTGTCACCTGCGACGGTCTGCGAAATTTACGTTTAATCCACCGACTTCCTCTTCGCTTTCTTTTTTCACCTTTAAGAATGCTCGAACCTTGTGACTGTTCTTCATCACTGGAAGTGGAAAATACTACATTCAGGCCTATCATTTGCAAAACTTAAACTTAAATAACCTATTTAACTTTATCATCGTATTTTAAAAACCAGACATGCAATCTGGAGTTGTCAGTGTCCAAAAGTGGGAGTTGTCAACTCAAAATATTATACACGTAATTTTGTGAAAAATATGCCAGCTTCAACCCAGTTTTTGTTCTTAATCCTTCTGGATTATAATATTCTTGAGATTAACTGCTCGAATACCCTCCAAAAACATATTTTAGCGCGAAAATGACTTCGCTCAAACAACGCCGATGGTGTCCGATACCAGTTACTTTTTGTAAGCGCTTTTTCATAATTTAAGACATCAATTCCACCGATAAGATTGTGCTAGTTACATTCTATAAGATCTCAAGCAGTTAATAAATATGATACGATCTGGTCCCATGTCGTACTTACATTGAAACCGAATGATCCATGTCCGAGGGTGTAATGTTTTCGCAAAATCTATCCAAAGGCCGGATTATTGTCTCCAAAAGCAGGAGAGTAACCACAAAAGGGGAGTAACGGTTATCACATGTGAGTTATAGATGGGTAGAATGCCCTGTGGCAGTCATGCCAGTACATTATTTATTTCAATATAAACAGTAAGCGACAGTATTGAGACTTTCTACACCTATCCATCATTCAATCACTCGATTTGCTTCACAGAACCACTTGTCAAATCAATCAAACAATGCTGATTAATAAAACAATGCTGATAATTCAGTTGTTCAGGTCACTTGTGCATGCCCAGCGCTGAGCTTCAAACCAAGGTCCATTGACTATCATATAATATTATGCATTGTGCTGAAGCGCTTCTCAATAGTTCAGAAATTATACTACAAGTTGCAAAGCTACAATTTTTGTGATGATAGCCACCGTTGTTTTCCAACTCATGCAGAATTTTGGCTATGTAATTTGAAGGAACAGCAGCTCAAATCGGATTTGTATATTCTGTTGCATTGCCTCTGGCTGGACGTTTCAAACCAGAAGTCAACAGACTCTAGCTCTAAGCTTTTCTCCGGGCATGTGCAAGTGACTACCCGAACAACTGAATCGATGTTACATTGACATTTTTATTGGTACCGGTACCACATGCCACCGTAATCCGTATGTATACCACTGCACTCTTTGGATATATCTACAGTGGTATATGGTAGATTATGGTAACAGCAACAATAGCGATTCAAAATGTATTAAACAGCACTGTTTTATTAATTAGCATCATTTGGTTGATTTGTGATTTGCTTGGATAATTTCTTGTTGTTGTTGTATCATTGCACCTAAAACAGGTCCTCTTCCTGCCTCATCGATGCCCAACCAGCAGGGTTCCTTTTTAAGAAGTTCAGGAATGGCGGACTCTATCAGACAGCTGCGAGTATTGTCTTTGAGAAATTCTGTTTGATCCATTATCGGGGCTCGTTCTTTTTTCTCATCTTCCACATCAACCTGCATATTGTCTTCCATTTTCTCTTTCCCGCGGATTTTCAGCACAACGGAAGAGCTATATTCAAGGGAACTTAACCAGTTCACGTGTTCTTGAGCATTACCTCCCTTTAAGCGGTTTGTTCCCTTCCACATGCAAAGTTGGTAAAACCCCCTAAATATTGAACCACTACTTGGAAAAAAAAAGTCTTATAAAAATTGCACTAAGTATATGATCTTAGAATAAAATTAGCGCGGTGAAAATGTTCAATTTCTTTGCTTATAAATTTACCGCATGTATTACTGACTATAATTAGCCGCAGAAAATGGGTCCTTCACCATGTCGATTTTCGGTAATAGAGACAAAATGTTCAAATTGCATGTTGAATCATAACCAAAAACCTCAAATCCATAGTGTAGAAGGCTAAACATCAAGTGTACGTTTGAGTTTATCCGTCACATTGCGGAAATTTACCTGTTGATGACAGTTTTCAAGTGATATTCGCCTATAAAAACTCGGTTTGTGGGCTGACCTCCCCTTATGGTAATGATACCCTTAACATATATCATCAGCTTGTAGCCAGACGATAGCCGTTCAGCTGACATGCGCTGTTCGGAGTTTGATATCATCGTCCTGGCTTTCTTGCCTGGCGGAGTAGCCACATTTATCTCCCAATTTTGAAAAAAAAAACCCTAAATAAATAAATACCTATTCTATCTTTAGATGTATCACGTGAATTAATACATATATTGCAAGGTTTTTGTGAGTATCGGTATGCACTCAGCGTTTCTGCAAGCCTGAAGAGCAACTTTTATATAACTTAACTTTGTATACGGCATCTCTAAAAATGAATGAATCGATCGAAATGAAATAAGGATACTGAGATCCAACCCCACTCACACCCACACCCCCCTGGCAAGGTTGCACACTCAGTGTGATTTGTCTGACCAAAGCAATGCAAAATTTTGCCTCAGACCTATGGCCAAAAACCTAGTTAAGTTAATTTTTGTGAATTCTTGCAAAGTTATTAATAAATCAAATCATAGAATGGCATAGGCGACCTAAATATCAAAATTGTTTGAATTCGCAAGTCATATTTAAAGTTAGTATGCAGAATACGAATTTATGTTCTGTATCGTACTTTAAAGTCAGATATTAAACAATTAGACATATGGGAAAAATCAGTGACACTAAGTTTGACATTGCCATGTATAGAACAAGGATGCCCAATTCTGTAGATGTCAGGCGGAATATATTTAGAGAACGAAACAGTTTTTTTTATGTATTTCAGAGCTTGTTAGTAACAATTACGGTATTGAAATTTGGAATTTTCATTCTTTGTTTCACAAGAATAAAGAGCCGATGTTTAATAATTTGATCATCCGCAAAAAGGAACAACATGGCTGTGGAAAATGTCTCTGTGTGATATGCTTCAATCCTCTACTTGTTCTATATATTTGAAAAGTTGGTTTAGATATTGGATGCGAGAGGAAGTAAATGTATTTGAGCCAGGCTTATGATGAAGATGAATCAGATGAAATAGCAAAGGGAGACTATATTCCCACAATGGGAATGACATTACTCGCACGTCAAAGTATATCTACCACGTGATCACTTATCGCGAAATGAAAGATGATTTATATGCATTTTGAATAGAGCCTGTCTGGTGCAATGTGTACAAACTACTGACTATGGGGAATATATTGAAGGAGTCTCAAACAATTTATTTATGCGAGTAGGACAATGATACGAGTCGCACTGTGATGATTTGGAAATATGAATGGAAAACAATCATGTTGAGAATAAATTTTGAGTAAATTCAAAAGAATTGTACAAGTATATATTATATATAAACATGAAATGTACAGCACTGAGAACCGTTCGGCCTTGGGAGTATCATGTTGGAGTAGACAATATGTAGTAGCTGACGACAAGCAATTCGTTACGAATTGACAGTATAACCTAATAATCCAAAAAATATACGTCATTTTGAGAAACTATGATAATGAGTTATGGTGGTAAAGACCAAACAGATATGGGCGTATTGTACGTACGTACATTCTTCAAATGATTTGAACGGTGACAAATTTACACAGTTTGACAAGTTGACCTACAAAATGGGTCAGTCTCACTGATTATAAATACGCTTCTGTTTCCTTGATCACATGGGTGATTGGTGCACCTAGGCGTATTGCTTGTTACCATCACTTGACGCGTGTTGATTTCACACAACCATGCTAAAACGTTTCAAATAAAAGCACGATTAGGTCGATGTTAATGACACAAGTGTTATGGAGTCCAGGCCCGGGGGGTCGAAATGGCCGCTTAAGCCGGTGCTAGGAACATGTGGTTACTTTATATTTCCACATGAACAGCTGCAATAAAAGACTACGTCTTAGAATCCTCCGTATTCTAGATTGAATGTGAGGTGCCGAAGAAGACTTTCCTGTGGAGTCATATTCGATTCCCTGCATTTCGATTCCCTGCGATGTACAGTTAATGATCTGGCCAAAAATGAACTGCTAAACTTAAAGAAGAATCCTATCCCTACATCCCTGTCGTGTGACGAACCACCGCCTTGCAAATCTAAATCAGTGGAAGGCAGGTCTGGCAATGAGAAAACGAAACTCTCAGTCAGTAGTTCTTGTGAAACTCCATCTCGAGTTAGTCCCAAACAACGTGCTGGCTTGCTACAAAAAGCTGAATCAATGTCTGTCACTCTTGACGCCAAATTAACTGAGGTTAATACCACACTGAATACCCTGAGTAGATCAGTTGAACAGCTGAGTAGCCTGATGTCGACCGATTTTATCCCCAAGTCTCAGCTGGGTGAGTCACCAGAACTAAAGAAACTCAAAGAAAAATTCAGTGCTATGCAAGAGAATTTGAACAGTAAATTGAGACACATATCTCAGCAGCTGGATGCCAGTCATGTGAAATATAATGTCATGGACACTAAACTGGAGAAAATAAGCAACGTCATGGACACTAAACTGGAGAAAATAAGCAGCGAAGTTAAAGTCAGTATGGATCACCTCCAGACCCAGATAGCAGAGGAAATGAGTGAGATGGAGACTCGCCTCCGCGCTGAAATGAACTTGGTTAAGCAAGCCTGTGTTGATGTCATTGGTAAAATCTCCATCCCAGCACCCGTGCCGTCAACTACAGAAACTAATATGGGGAACACCGGTAGTGAGCATGACCAGGCAGGGATGAGTAATTCACCAGTACCGGTATCTTCATCATCACCCAACGATCCACCACACGAAACTCGGCCCAGTCACGTTGTCACATCTTCACTTCCAGGCTTGCTCTCGTCGCCATTGGTAACGACAGTCAACAGTCAAATTATTCCCGTTGTGTCATCACAGACATCGATTGTCGAAAAGCCACCGCTAGTAAAGCCTCCACTATGGTCTTCATCGCCTATCCATTCAAAACCTGCAATTTCTGTTGACAACCACCAACGTTCAAATGTGGATGTTCTGATATTCACAGATTCTTCCTTCAGTCGGCTGAATCCAAAGAGATTCGCCCGAAATAAATCCGTAAGAAAACACCAAGTTAGGGGAGGCATGGTCAACATGACAGACTTCATCCAGAAGTGTCAGTCTACAGAGGCAGCCCAAGTAGTCATTCATACGGGTACCAATGACCTAGCTCAGGTCGGTGAAAAAGATTTTGAAGATAATGCCAACAAACTCCTCGACGCAGCTAAACAGAAGTTTCAAGGAAGTGAAATCTATGTGTCCAGTATTTTGCCCCGCCGAGATCTTCATAACTCCAGAGCTGTGAGAGCCAACACCATTATTCGTCGTATCTCGTCTGTGAAAGGCATCTGTTTTGTTGACAATGACATTGTTACTAAATGTAACACACAGATTCAAGGTGAACTCTACTTTGACAACGTACACTTGAACGACAGGAAGGGCATCCCCAGGTTGATTCTACATTTGCGGTATGCTATTGGTGTGAGCTCGTCTGATATTCAACCTTTAGCACCAACTACACAGCACAGTGTCAAGTCTTCCGTATCCGACAAGTCACCTTTAAACAGCCGGGCGGCCTCCAGTAGCAACGACAGTGGAGTAGCTTCCCCCGAACCTACCATCTCGCCTCCACATTCTGTGCCTTGGCCGTGGCCAAGTAACAATGTTAATGCGTGGCCATATTCTAATATGCCCTACACCTGGCCCAATCTTCAGAGTAACATGCCAACATGTTCCTTGCCAGCTGTGCCCCCAGTGTTCAGTTTTCCCCACTACTATCCCCATTAGTATTAGTTATATTTGATGCCTCCGATTCACCAGAGACTTAAGCTGGGCTTCTGGAACATTCATGGTTTTAATGATGAAAAGTTTCAAGATCCTTCATTTGTTCGTTTGTGCCAAAATGTACATATTATGTGTTTTGTTGAAACTTGGTTAGAAAAGTCAAAGGACGAAAATGTTAATATCGTCGGATTTGAAAGACTGCAACCTAATTATAGAAAAAAACACCCACGTGCGTGGCATAATTCTGGAGGATTATGTGTGTTTGTTAAAAGTGCTTTGGTTAGCGGGGTGGCAAAAGTTACGGCTCCTTCCAACCATCCTGATATCATGTGGATCAAACTGTGTAAATCATTTTTTAATCTCGATAAGGATCTATTCATTGGTGTTATTTACATTTCACCACACAACACTTTAGGTAATGTTTCAGACCCTGACACTATGTATAGGCTCATTTCTGATGATATTTCTCAGTACAGTCATTCAGGAAATGTAATTCTTATGGGGGACTTTAATGCTCGTACAAATACTGCACCCGACTTTGTAAATTTTGATGGAACAAAACATGCGCCTGTCTCAGACGAGGTCTATAGTTCTGACATTCCTCTCCCTCGGAACAGTTTGGATACGAAATCATGTGACCACAGTGGTAGATTACTGTTAGACATGTGTAAGGAAACGCAATTAAGGTTGGTTAATGGTAGAACTCTTGGTGATACCACTGGTCGTTTTACGTCTGTACAATATAATGGTTGCAGCGTTGTTGATTACATGTTAGCCCATGCTGGGTTCTTATCACAAATACTGAAATTTAAGGTAGGCGACTTTACGCTTCTGTCTGATCATTGCATGCTAACTTGTGATGTTGATACCGTTATTGACCTTCAGTCCCCAGTGAGCCCTGATCTAAATCCACTCCCGAAACGATATATCTGGGATGATAGCTGTAAAGAATCTTATCTAGATGCTTTGCTGGACAGCCACACATCTGATTTATTAAGTAACTTTGTAAATTCTAGCGGAAATAACACTGATCAACTGGTTGATGATTTCTTACAAATTCTGCACCCAGTTTGCGACAATACATTAAAATACAAGATACCTAATAAAAAACCAAAGAGGAAAAATAACCACAAAACGTGGTTTAACCAATCATGTAAAGACATGAGGAAAACGTTAAAGCAATTGAAATCTGAATTGGCTAAGGATCCAACGAATGGTGAGATACGACACAAATTTTACTCTTTTCGTTCACAGTATCGACGCTTTCTATCCTATACAAGTAAGCAGTACAAGGCGAATTCGCTTCGTCAGTTGGAATCAATCACTGATGGTGATCCCAAACAATTCTGGGCTCTTTTACAAAACTTGAAAAAGGAAAATGCATCTGTAGCTGATAGTCTTGACCATTCTGTTTTTACTGATCATTTCAAAAAGTTATCGACTAATAATTGTGAGAATGTTTCTGAACTTCATGACCGGATAATGTCTGAAAAGATCAGTTTGGAATCTAATGCTTCACAAGATCGCACTGTATTCGATAGCCCTATTACACTTAACGAAATTACAGAAGCAGTAAAAACATTAAAAACTGGTAAAATTGGGGGCAGTGATAGTCTCCTTAATGAAATGCTTAAATGCGGAATTTCTGCTCTTGCCCCATCTCTTCATAAGCTATTCAATGTGATTTTCACCACGGGTGTTTTCTCCTCGGCGTGGAATATGGGCTTGATCATCCCACTCTATAAAAAAGGTAACAGAAATGATCCGTCTAATTATCGAGGTATCACGCTGACAAGCGCTTTGGCTAAACTTTTTAACAAAATTATCTTGGGTAGGTTAAATGTATTCTGTACTGAGCATGATGTCATTCACAAAAACCAAATTGGATTTACTGATAATAGCCGTACAATGGACCATATTCTCACACTTCGTAATATTATAGATCATGAAAAACAACATAAGCGGAAATTATTCTGCTCTTTTATCGATCTACATAAAGCTTTTGACTCGGTATGGAGAGAGGGTCTTCTATATAAACTTTTGAATTTGGGTATTAGTGGCAAACTATATGCAGTTCTCAAAAGCATGTACTCCGACACATATTCTGCAATGAAATTCCCACATGGCCTTTCTCCCTTCTTTCCATCCACTGTGGGTGTTAAACAGGGAGATGTACTCAGTCCCCTACTTTTTAATATCTTTATTAACGACCTTATTAGTGAAATACAAAATGATCAGTGCGGTGAAGTATGCATCGGCAAATCCACTGTTAATATTCTTTGTTATGCTGACGACATTGTCGTACTGTCCTCCACTGCTGCAGGTTTGCAAAGTAAACTAGATATTCTTGAGAGATATTGCAATAAATGGCGACTGAGAGTTAATATCAATAAATCGCAGGTCATGCTTTTCAACGCCAACAAGCTGCCGCGTAATATTTCATTCCAAATACATGACAATTCCCTGTCGATTGTCAAGCAATATACCTATTTAGGCATAATTCTTAAAAGCAATGGTAACTTTTCACTGGCTATAGAGAACCTACGTAACAAAGGGTTGAAAGCATACTTCAAAATGAAGCAATTATTAGACAACAATACAGGTTGTAAACTATCCGAAAAGTTGTTCGACACATTAATAAAACCAATACTTTTATATGGCAGTGAAGTTTGGGGTGTCAAAGACACTTTTAGAGATTCAGATGGCTTCGAGCATGTACATCTAAAATTCATCAAAGAATTGCTTGGAGTACATTCCAAAAGTACGAACACAGCATGTAGATCCGAACTTGGCCGACTTCCTCTTAAATTTGATATTTTGAAACGCATGGTGCGGTTCTGGGCGCACATACTGGAAAGTCCGGGCTCTCTGGTATCTGACGTGTACCTAGACACAATCGATTGTAGTTCCTGGACTAAGTATATTTCTAATCTCCTCGATACCTGTGGATTCAAATATGTGTTCATTGAGCAATTTCCTACAACGAACGTCGAGATTGGTTGCATTGTGCAGCGTCTTAAGGACATTGAAATGCAGGAAACTATTTCATATATTCAGTCATCTGACAAGCTTACTGTCTTATCTTCAATGTCTAGCCTGTTTTGTAGACCAATTTATCCCGACGTCTTAGCTAATAGACAATATAGAAGTGTTATTTGCAAATACAGAATAAGTGCACACAGGTTGGAAATTGAACGCGGTCGATACCAACAGTTAAATAGGAGTGACCGACTTTGTAAACAGTGTCCAAGTAATGTCATTGAGAGTGAACATCATTTTATTCTGACCTGTCCTAAATATATTACACTGAGAAAAAACTTTTTCGAATCAATTTCTAATCTGGGTACCAACTTCCATTCTCTAAGTAACACAGCGAAGCTTAAATTTATTCTGGGAAACCGCTGCACAGATACGCTTATTAAAACTGCCAAATTCTTGCTTGCTTGCGAAAAGTTGCGAGATCAATAAAGTCATTCATGCAGTGTGAAATATCTGGATCATATCAAGCTAATAGTATATATACATGTGTCAGATTGATAGGGCCTAAGGTTATTGAATTATGTCAGCTTTGCGTCATGTGAATATTGCTTTTATTCCTCTTGTATTCATCTTGTCATGTTTGGCAACTTGTTGTTCTTATTTGTATGACTATATTACCAGTCTGCTGACTGCGTTGATGTGTCAATAAAAAAGTTCTAAAGTTCTAAAGTTCTATGGTTGCTTTTTAATGACCACACGTCTTCACTTACCCCCCCCCCCCCCATATATCTCACCAATTTGTGACGTTGTTGGCGTTTCAATAGAAGTGTCGCCTAGAAGAATAGCTGTGATTGATCGTAACAGACTCTAACATTACGAATGAAAAGATCATTCCTTTCCCGTTTCCAAACAGGCGTGATATTGGGGAGGGGGGGGGGGGATGAGTTTGTTCTCTTCAGACTGAGATACAACACATATCACGAATCGTTAGATTCTTGGTATGTGCTTTAGAATAGGTTAACCGGAAGACTATACTGTGAAGTCATGTGACTCTGTCAGTATGTCGGCACCTCTTCCCACTTCCCTTATATGTGTTGTAATTTTTTCCTGTATATGGCGAGATTCTGCTGGTGGACGTTTCGTCCCCGAGGCTTGCCCCCTGTACAGACCTTTTGGTCTTTGATATATGTTGGCATTTGTGGGAAGTTGATGCTGGGTCGACATCGGGCCTTACAGGCTAGTCTTTTGTGTTAAATGCCGTCATTTTCACCTGACGACGATACAGCTCACCAATCCCCAGTGTACGAGTTGTCACAGCGAAACAGCTCACCAATTACCAATATACCAGTTGTCAGAGCATTTCCATCATAGCTCTCTAGATTTGTATCTAATACCGCTTATGCCGGTGCTAGGGCCGTGTGGTCATATCATCCAAGTTGCCACATGAACAGGTACAATAAAAGCGTACCTGAGATACAACACATATCACGAATCGTTAGATTCTTGGTATGTGCTTTAGAATAGGTTAACCGGAAGACTATACTGTGAAGTCATGTGACTCTGTCAGTATGTCGGCACCTCTTCCCACATCCCTTATATGTGTTGTAATTCGATCATTCCCCAAAAAACAGTAAACAATTATAAAATGTCAAATATACTCTCTTACAACAATTTAGCATAAAAAATGTATGGGTACGAGCAAAGTATGGTATAGGACCATGCGTAGACGGGCGAAGTCGATCCGGCGGAATTGTAGACATCTCAGATAGGATGTTGGAGATGAAAACATCACCGAATCGTAGATCAATGGCGGTGGTACATCTCGCTCACTGGATGGGAGTCGGGTAAAGCCTCCCTGGGTTCGTCCACGAAGTCATACACGAAATGCATTGTCCCTCACCACTAGCATGGAGTATCGTGGCTGGTGTAAGTGGCACGAGTGTGTAAATGAATGAAGATCTTGGCGTAGTCGTTGAACGAGTGTCTGACGCCCTGACCGCTTGTCTTATAGTGCTACCAGGCTATCTATGTTTAGCACAACCGGTTCAAACACGTTTCAATATGTACCCCCATAACCCCTAGGAATTTGCCTTGCGGAAGATCTATTTGGTAAAACCGGTTCGAATTGGTTTGCTGTCGTTGAAACCCATTCTGATGTACACGCCATGACCCGGTTGGGTAGGAATGGATGGTGGAGGGCTGGGATCAATCTCCATAGGCTAGTAGTAGTGTCTACGGATTTAAGGTCTTATTGATCTCATTTTTGTCCCCACCGGGTAAAATTTAAGGGGGTACTTGGTCGATCGGGAGGAAAACTACCTCCAACACAGAAGAGTTCCAATGGGGAGGTAACTCTTGATGCACTTTTGTGATTTTTGGCAAATGCCAGGTTATCTTCCCTGATTCCAACATTTGCATATTAAATCTATACGAGAAAATGCCTGTATGGGGTATGGATGATCCGATGGGGTCGTATGAGGTGTCATTGTAAAGCTTATGTGAGGGGGCATCTGATGGGCTGGGTGTGGGGTTGAAATAGCGTCATTCTGCGCATGCGCGGTGGGCAAAGGGTATGGAAATAGACGTTTTTGGATCTAGGGGAGCCCCTAATGGTCCGATTGGGTCGAGTGAGGTATCAAAGTGAAGCATTCGTGAAGGGGCATCTGATGGGCTGGGTGTGGGGTTGAAATAGCGTCACTCTGCGCATGCGCGGTGGACAAAGGGTATGGAAATAGACGTTTTTGGATCTAGGGGAGCCCCTAATGGTCCGATGGAGTCGTATGATGTATCAATGTGAAGCCTATGTGAGGGGGCATCTCACTGGACTAGTGACTCTGGCGTTGTCACCATTCTGCGCATGCGCAGACAGGGAATTGTGGGAAAAGGGTATAGAAATAGACGTTTTGGGGTCTGGATGGGCCACTAGTGGTCCTATGGAGTCGTATCAGGTATCAATGTGAAGCCTATGTGAGGAGGCATCCGACGGGGTGGGCGTAACGTGGAACTGACGTCATTCTGCGCATGCGCAGTAGACCAAGAGTATGGAAATATGTTTTGAGGTCGAGGTGGGCCACTATTGGTCCTATGGAATCGTATGAGGTATCGATGTGAAGCATTCGTGAAGGAGCATCTGACTGGGTGGATGTGGGGTAGGAATATCGTCATTCTGCGCATGCGCGGTGGACAAAGGGTATGGAAATAGACGTTTTGGGGTCTGGGTGGGCCACTAGTGGTCCTATGGAGTCGAGTGAGGTATCAATGTGAAGCCTATGTGAGGGGCATCTGCCTGTGTCGTCAGTGTTCAACATTCTGCGCATGCGCAGACAGGGAATTGTGGGAAAAGTGCATTGGAATGAACGTTTTAGGATCTAAGGGAGCCCCTAATGGGCCGATGGAGCCGTATGAGGTATCAATGTGAAGCCTATGTGAGGGGGCATCCGCCTGGACTAGTGTCTCGGCCGTTGTCTACATTCTGCGCATTCGCAAACAGGGAATTGTGAGCAACGCCCGCCAACGCCAAGCTCAACGCTTCAACGCCCTGGTGAATTAGCCCAAAAGCTCTGATTTTCATGGAATTGTCACTAATTCATTGGAAATGCAGTGACGACCGTCAACGTCCGCCTTAACGCCCTAGCATAACGCCTTGACGCCATGATATACACAGATGAGAGAACAATAACAACAAGGATGAGAGAACAACAACAACAACAAGTTTTTTGTCATATAGTTTATTTCCCCCTCCATCATAACATACCCACGCTGGGGGAGCCGCGTCGGGGTATGTTTACAATTCAAGAATACTCTTGTCCAATCAGAGACCGCCATTTGGTCCTGCCATATTCGTTCTTGCCCGTTAGATGTATTCTTGGCTGCACTTGTCCAATCAGAAGCCGTCCTTAAGAAAGTCCCATCTTCGGCCCTGTTCGCTCTCATCCGTTTGTTCTAATCGTCGTCGGTCAGGCCTGGATATTCGTTGGGCAACATATCCTGAAACAGTTGTTTGCGCATTCTAATCGCATTTTCCAGGGCCTCGGTGAGTGGTAACCCCATAGCCTCTTCCAAGTGACGCTTGGTCTTCATGATGGACCTGTGCGTGGGGTCGCCTTTCATTTCAAGCGGTAGTAAGTTATACTGTTCATAGATCGCCATGGCTGTTTTCCTGATGCGGGGCCGCATTTCGGTGTACGCCTGTTGTAAGTTATCCTGTCCCGCGTCCTCGATCGCTTCAGCGTGAGTATTGATAGCTGCTGTCACAATACGATCCCAGAAGGTAGGTTCTGCCTCACTTTCCTGGGATGTAGGCTGACTATCTGAGGTCAAGCTCTCCATATCAGTAGATAGACTGTCAGCAATCTTAGATTCGGTATCAGTCGATACACTCTCATCGATCTCTGTATCAGCATCCGATTCAACGGACTCCTCGACGTCTTCAATCCCATGTATATTTTTCTGGTGTCGCATCATATCGTAATGTCTGGTGAACGTGCGTTCACACTCAGAACAAGTATAAGCCATGTTGACGGTTGAACGTTGAGTGTGCGTGTTTTGGGAATACACTCGCTTTCATAGACAGTAACGCCCGCCAACGCCCACTGTTACGCCTTAACGCCCTATATGTACGCCTTAACGTTCGTCTGAACGCTCTAACACACTTTCTTAACGCTTTAACGTCGTTTAATGATGCGTTCAAACAAATGTTGCTTTTGTGCTATTGCTCTGACATACGCCGCTTTCCAGTTCATGCCCGAGAATATCCTTTGTGTTGAAACTTGTTTTCTGTGGCCCTTAACGTCTCGCCCATCTCGGCGTCCATACTTTCTTTGAACAAATCCTTCCATAGCCTCGAGTTCACATTATGTTCATTCCCTTGTACGGGTACGGGTTGGGCCTTCACGGTTGGATGATATTCTGGGACTGATGGTATGAAGCGGGCCTGCTGTATGGGGGTGGGTTGCTGCTGCTGCTCTGCCAGGAGTGGACTCAGCGGATGGTGTAGGGGTATATGGCGTTGCGGTGATTCCTCGCCGGGTAACAGGTGGGTCGTCAGCCGACGATCTTCGGGGGTATGGGCCTTTAAATCTACGAACAGGTAGCCGTACGGACGACTTGTCGCCCCTTGAAACGCCTGCATGAAATGGTCGATGTTCTGAGGATAAATTCGACTACCAAATACACGGATTTGTGCTCTGTCAATGGGATTGGAGAACAACACAAAGTATTGGCAGTTCAAGGCAATATCTCTGGACGCCTTCCCTTGAGGAAAGAGATTCTGGGTCAAATAGATGACGGACAGATTCCGATGATGGGATCCTTTAGTAAACAAGTCGGCGACGTGTGAATTGTCCTTGGCCGCACTCATCAGATCATCTAGCACTACCACGTTGGTCTGCTCGGGGGCAAAGTAATACGGTTCGTTTATGTCGTGGGGAATCCCTGGGACGAAGCTCACATTCTGTAACCTTGTCGTTTCGTAGGCGGGCTGCCATTGGCTATAACACCAAACAACATGTGTCGGAGCTGGGGTTGCCACACCTGCCTCTAAGAACTTCATCACCCAGGACGTCTTTCCACATGCCGTAGGGCCGCTCACCGTCATCGTATAGGGATGCTCTACTGTTCTTGTTGGACCTATAGCGGGACTCGGCTGTGTCTCTTGGTTGTGTTTGCATTGAATGTGCCTGAGCATACTATCGCGACGAGAGAAGGTTCTCCGACAGAACGTACACGTACACGACATGTTCATCAGTCGACCAATACATATGGACTAATGATGGACTCATGTTCATTTCTATATTTACAGACTCTACCACCACCACACACACCACCATCAACTCCACCAACACCACCGCCGCACACCACCAACGCCACCACCAACGCCACCACCGGGCGTTGACGGGCGTCAACGCCCGGTGGTGGTGGTGGTAGCCCCCGTGTGGCAGAGCTCTTGGATCGGAGCTCTCGGAGCTCAAAGCTTGTGGAACTCAGAGCTCGGAAATGACGTCATCGCAGGCATGCGCGTGTACCTGTGCTGCACCCGCACCCTGGTGTACCCTATTCCCTACGGGCTATAGGGTACAGGGTGCAGCACAGGGACACGCGCATGCCTGCGATGACGTCATTTCCGAGCTCTGAGTTCCACAAGCTTTGAGCTCCGAGAGCTCCGATCCAAGAGCTCTGCCACACGGGGGCTACCACCACCACCGGGCGTTGACGCCCGTCAACGCCCGGTGGTGGCGTTGGTGGTGGCGTTGATGGTGTGTGGCGGTGGTGTTGGTGGAGTTGATGTTGGTGTGTGTGGTGGTGGTAGAGTCTGTAAATATAGGAATGAACATCATCATCAGTCCATATGTATTGGTCGACTGATGAACATGTCGTGTACGTGTACGTTCTGTCGGAGAACCTTCTCTCGTCGCGATAGTATGCTCAGGCACATTCAATGCAAACACAACCAAGAGACACAGCCGAGTCCCGCTATAGGTCCAACAAGAACAGTAGAGCATCCCTATACGATGACGGTGAGCGGCCCTACGGCATGTGGAAAGACGTCCTGGGTGATGAAGTTCTTAGAGGCAGGTGTGGCAATCCCAGCTCCGACACGTGTTGTTTGGTGTTATAGCCAATGGCAGCCCGCCTACGAAACGACAAGGTTACAGAATGTGAGCTTCGTCCCAGGGATTCCCCACGACATAAACGAACCGTATTACTTTGCCCCCGAGCAGACCAACGTGGTAGTGCTAGATGATCTGATGAGTGCGGCCAAGGACAATTCACACGTCGCCGACTTGTTTACTAAAGGATCCCATCATCGGAATCTGTCCGTCATCTATTTGACCCAGAATCTCTTTCCTCAAGGGAAGGCGTCCAGAGATATTGCCTTGAACTGCCAATACTTTGTGTTGTTCTCCAATCCCATTGACAGAGCACAAATCCGTGTGTTTGGTAGTCGAATTTATCCTCAGAACATCGACCATTTCATGCAGGCGTTTCAAGGGGCGACAAGTCGTCCGTACGGCTACCTGTTCGTAGATTTAAAGGCCCATACCCCCGAAGATCGTCGGCTGACGACCCACCTGTTACCCGGCGAGGAATCACCGCAACGCCATATACCCCTACACCATCCGCCGAGTCAACTTCTGGCAGAGCAGCAGCAGCAACCCACCCCCATACAGCAGGCCCGCTTCATACCACCAGTCCCGGAATATCATCCAACCGTGAAGGCCCAACCCGTACCCGTACAAGGGAATGAACATAATGTGAACTCGAGGCTATGGAAGGATTTGTTCAAAGAAAGTATGGACGCCGAGATGGGCGAGACGTTAAGGGCCACAGAAAACAAGTTTCAACACAAAGGATATTCGAAAACCGAAGCCGCAATTTTAGCCTATAACAGATTGGCACCCAGACTACGACGGGCTTTACGTCAGCAGTATGTCGACCTCGTGACCCATATGAAATTGTTGGACAAGGACCCAGTCCATATGGAAATCGAAAGAACAGCGTCGATGTTGAAAACCTCGGGCATGAACTGGAAAGCGGCGTATGTCAGAGCAATAGCACAAAAGCAACATTTGTTTGAACGCATCATTAAACGACGTTAAAGCGTTAAGAAAGTGTATTAGAGCGTTCAGACGAACGTTAAGGCGTACATATAGGGCGTTAAGGCGTAACAGTGGGCGTTGGCGGGCGTTACTGTCTATGAAAGCGAGTGTATTCCCAAAACACGCACAGTCGACGTTCAACCGTCAACATGGCTTATACTTGTTCTGAGTGTGAACGCACGTTCACCAGACATTACGAAATGATGCGACACCAGAAAAATATACATGGGATTGAAGACGTCGAGGAGTCCGTTGAATCGGATGCTGATACAGAGATCGATGAGAGTGTATCGACTGATACCGAATCTAAGATTGCTGACAGTCTATCTACTGATATGGAGAGCTTGACCTCAGATAGTCAGCCTACATCCCAGGAAAGTGAGGCAGAACCTACCTTCTGGGATCGTATTGTGACAGCAGCTATCAATACTCACGCTGAAGCGATCGAGGACGCGGGACAGGATAACTTACAACAGGCGTACACCGAAATGCGGCCCCGCATCAGGAAAACAGCCATGGCGATCTATGAACAGTATAACTTACTACCGCTTGAAATGAAAGGCGACCCCACGCACAGGTCCATCATGAAGACCAAGCGTCACTTGGAAGAGGCTATGGGGTTACCACCCACCGAGGCCCTGAAAAATGCGATTACAATGCGCAAACAACTGTTTCAGGATATGTTGCCCAACGAATATCCAGGCCTGACCGACGACGATTAGAACAAACGGATGAGAGCGAACAGGGCCGAAGATGGGACTTTCTTAAGGACGGCTTCTGATTGGACAAGTGCAGCCGAGAATACATCTAACGGGCAAGAACGAATATGGCAGGACCAAATGGCGGTCTCTGATTGGACAAGAGTATTCTTGAATTGTAAACATACCCCGACGCGGCTCCCCCAGCGTGGGTATGTTATGATGGAGGGGGAAATAAACTATATGACAAAAAACTTGTTGTTGTTGTTGTTCTCTCATCCTTGTTGTTATTGTTCTCTCATCTGTGTATATCATGGCGTCAAGGCGTTATGCTAGGGCGTTAAGGCGGACGTTGACGGTCGTCACTGCATTTCCAATGAATTAGTGACAATTCCATGAAAATCAGAGCTTTTGGGCTAATTCACCAGGGCGTTGAAGCGTTGAGCTTGGCGTTGGCGGGCGTTGCTCACAATTCCCTGTTTGCGCATGCGCAGAATGTAGACAATGGCCGAGACACTAGTCCAGGTGGATGCCCCCTCACATAGGCTTCACATTGATACCTCATACGGCTCCATCGGCCCATTAGGGGCTCCCTTAGATCCTAAAACGTTCATTCCAATGCACTTTTCCCACAATTCCCTATCTGCGCATGCGCAGAATGTTGAACACGGACGACACACTAGTCCAGGCAGATGCCCCTCACATAGGCTTCACATTGATACCTCACTCAACTCCATAGGACCACTAGTGGCCCACCCAGACCCCAAAACGTCTATTTCCATACCCTTTGTCCACCGCGCATGCGCAGAATGACGATATTCCTACCCCACATCCACCCAGTCAGATGCTCCTTCACGAATGCTTCACATTGATACCTCATACGATTCCATAGGACCAATAGTGGCCCACCTCGACCTCAAAACATATTTCCATACTCTTGGTCTACTGCGCATGCGCAGAATGACGTCAGTTCCACGTCACACCCACCCCGTCGGATGCCCCCTCACATAGGCTTCACATTGATACCTGATACGACTCCATAGGACCACTAGTGGCCCATCCAGACCCGAAAACGTCTATTTCCATACCCTTTTCCCACAATTCCCTGTCTGCGCATGCGCAGTATGGTGACAACGCCTCAGTCACTAGTCCAGTCAGATGCCCCCTCACATAGGCTTCACATTGATACATCATACGACTCCATCGGACCATTAGGGGCTCCCCTAGATCCAAAAACGTCTATTTCCATACCCTTTGTCCACCGCGCATGCGCAGAATGACGCTATTTCAACCCCACACCCAGCCCATCAGCTGCCCCTTCGCGAATGCTTCACTTTGATACCTCACTCGACCCAATCGGACCATTAGTGGCTCCCCTAGCTCCAAAACGTCTATTTCCATACCCTTTGCCCACCGCGCATGCGCAGAATGACGATATTTCAACCCCACACCCAGCCCATCAGATGCCCCCTCACATAAGCTTTACAATGTTACCTCATACGACCCCATCGGATCATCCATACCCCATACAGGCATTTTCTCGTATAGATTTAATATGTAAATGTTCGAATCAGGGAAGATAACCCGGCATTTGCCAAAAATCACAAAAGTGCATCAAGAGTTACCTCCCCATTGGGACTCTTCTGTATTGGAGGTAGTTTTCCTCTCCATCGACCAAGTACCCCTTTAAATTTTACCCGGTGGGGACAAAAATGAGGCCAATAAGACCTTAAATCCGTAGACACTACTACTTAGGCTTCTCAACTAAGTGCAGTGGATCGACGTGTAAAATGACCAGCTGGATCAGAATTATCGATTGCTCCAAGGTGCGTCATACCCTATTGGTTCGAATCTCACGCCTGACTCAATTTTGGACCACAATTATAATAAAGCACACAGAATAGATTTATATTTTTTGCTAAGTGAACAACAATAACGTAAGACGTAAGAACAACCCCAAGAGAGCAAGAACTTAAGCCCAGAGTGGGGCATGCACATTGAAATGATCATCGATAAAGTCATACATCCCGGTTTGAACGATAGTAGGTATGGGTTATTTAATCGTTCCATGTCTCCATACCTTCGTTCATAAAGGTAGTCAGGCCTTGATGAATCACTGGTAGACGGTACGGGTCAAAGTACTCCCCGTACTCTTCTGTCTAGTACACGACACACAGTGTTCCTCGGTACATCTATTGGTTCCGTATTGAGGGCATACGCAGCAGGGTGCGCACGGTCTAGCGGCGAGACACCCAAAACAAACACTCATTCAACGATGGTCCGTGTCCACGGATCGTTCTGCTCCGTGTCCATGTTAGGTGGAATAGTCTCGGAGAACGTTTCGGTTCTGATCTGCATGCATGTAGCGTAGCAAATGACACGTATATTCTCGGAGAGAAGTGTCCTGGCGTTGAATTCCAACCGCAAGTTGCCTTTCTTGAGAAGGTTCAGGTGATGGTCCCGGATGAGATCGAAGCAGAACGACGTGAACTAGTCGCAATAGGCGTTCTGATGTTGATTTTAACCATCGCCGCAACGAGGTTCTGGTAACTACGGATGTAATTTTGCTGTCTTAAATGCTATTGTACGAGACGTGCTGAAACCTTCTGTCTGCCTGCTCACACAGGCTATGGCCAGCAGCTTGTGAAGATCCCCAATGGATACATTTTCTTGGTTGGTGACCAGATTCTGATCCGGAAAGGAAAACATTTAGATTTTCACATATTGGATGGGGTACTAGGCAGGTTTTTATCGAAGGTTTGCGGACGAACAAGGCTGCCTCTTGGATGATTATCTTACAATGGGAGCTGCGCCGGTGGCCAGCAAAGCAACGGTCATTTTTGCACATGTCAGTCGGATTTTAATCGGCACCCCGTTCAAGAGGTAGCGATCCTGCTAGAACAGGTATAGATGTAGACATCCCAGGAGATCCACCGATAGACTGTTCGCTGTAACACCCTAACATTTGATCCATCCGGCATTGTCGACAGTATCCGTGTCCCGGTAGAAGAAGGCTTGTGAGACTCGTGAACTTTTCGACGTCGACAACAACGATTAGATGTAGGCACGATAGGGTATACGTGTTGGTCGAGGCACTCACGAGAGTGTTGCAGAGAATGCCTCCACTCAAATTACAAGCGTCTGGTCCGTCATTCATAATTCAGCCGTCGTCCATTAAAGAATATCCGCGTCCATAATCCAAAGACCTATTCCATGTTCCATATAACAGTATTAGCACGAAATTCAAAAAGACAATCATAGTATACATAAACATAGGCTTGTTTCCTGCAAGAGAGAAGCGGTCAACAGTTTTCAATGATGACGACAAGACATCATGATGATCCAAAAATATGAAATCCGTATCGCTGATCAGTATTCTTAATCCATATGATATTCGCTGTAAAGTCGTCATCTTTAGAATGATGTATCTCAGTCACGCTTTGATTGTGCCTGTTCATATGTACACCATGAGGATCTTGAAGTACATGTGTTCATACGATCCCTAGCCCCGGGATAAGTGGAATTAGATACAAGTTACAAAACGTAACGCCATTGATCTTGCACACTACGCTCGTATTTTGCTATCAGCACGCGATATGTGTCGCCCAATTCGAGAAACTTTGAGTGGCGGCGCTTGATGGTATAGCTTTTTTATAAGTTTCTGCAATAAAGTTTCGTGACGTTGATTAAAATCGTCACATTTAACACAGGATCTAGAAAAGTCTACTAAGTGAGATATGTATACGCCATATGCAAGTCCCAGTGGAATATTGCTGTCCATAAAGGGATAGTTTACGATGTCGAAACTGTAAGAACCTCTTTTGTCATAAAGTCCACGAGAGAAAAGGCCTGCCTCAGCTTTATAGAGATAAAGATCTAAATATGATTAGGGCCGTTATGGCTATATGTAGTTTCCTTCAAATCCAGTGAAGGTGGATATATATTATTCACTGCGTCATTTATATAGCGATTATCCACAGCGAGAAGATCGTCTATATAGCGTTTGGTGAATGAGAAGGTTTTTGGAAGCGCCTGCATATTGACATATTCATAAGGGAACAGATATACGTCAGCTAACAGGGGTGCACAATTAGTACCCATTGGAATACCTATATGCCGTTGATATATTGTGTTACCAAATTTTACATAGAAATGTTTAATGAGACATTCAAGCAACTGTATAAAAAAAATCCCATGAATGATATTCCTGGTATGTAGTTGAGAAATGCGGATAAATCTGAATTCAGGTATATCATGGTTTCGGTTCGCTCGAAGACACGTCTGACTAGTTCCGGAACGGAAATTCCAACATCTGCTGCGACGTCGGGCTAACGCTAGGGCTAGCACTAATCTCCAGGATAAAATGGAACTATTGAGTGTGTTGGCTGTTCTTCATGTCCGCCTCGTTCGTCCTGAGGGGTTCGTCCTGTTGGCCTAGTTACAGTCTCTCGTCCAATTCGCCGTTAGATCGTACGATGCCGTCATGAACGCGGTGGTCGTGTGGTACTGGCCGTCAGGGAGTGTGAATTGGAGCAATATGCAGCTGTTCATGTGGAGACTATGAAGTATCAACGCGGCCCCTAGTACCGGTTTAAGCGGAATTAGATGCGCTAGCTCGGGAGCTGTGATGACAGATCAGCTCAAACAAATAACTCATCTGATGTTAACGGATGAGCATCGTGGTCGTCTGATGGATTAAACGTTTCAATATGGGGGTAAACCTGGTAAATGCAAGAAAAGCCAGAAACACTAACCTGTTATGCCCGACGTCATACGGCTAAAATTTCCCACCAAAACAATAAACCTACATATATTTGTCGAATGACAGGTACAGAAGTCTCGTACAGCACTTCGTATCACACCGTGTCCTGTTGCAGGCTGTACCACATATAGGGCTACTGGACATCCACCAGACTACATTCCCATCGTCCATGAAGACGTAAGGAATGCGGCAGTTGCGTGACGTAATGGGCTAAGGTGTTTCTTGGGAACACCTCGGCTTAGCTATTACAAGGCAATGTGAGTTAAAACGTCGTGGCTGACGTTTCCCTCGCCAGGTCATCGTATTAACAGACGTCCAAATCCTCTGGATTGTGGACCCTGAAACTAATGTCGAATGGCTTCACAGATGACAGGTTCACACCCAGATGCGGATATTGTTGTGTTCTACAGTGTTTGTCTTATATAAATATGCAATAATTTATAATAATAAAATAGACAAATATATGTAGGTTTATTGTTTTGGTGGGAAATTTAAGCGGTACGACGCCGGGCATTACAGGTTAGTTTCTCTGGGTATTCTTACATTTACCATGTTATCACATGTTGAGGCGTTTACTCCATTAGATGAGTTGTACGAGCTGATCTGTCATCACAGCTCCCGAGCTAGAGTATCTAGTTTCCACATGAACGGCTACAATAAAACCGCGGCTGAGATACTAAGGCTACGTCCGAGAATCCACCGTATTCTTAGGTCTGAATGTTAAGTGTCAAGGGATGCTTTCCTGTAGAGTCATATGGTTGTTTTTTTGTCGCCGGACGTCGTCAATTCTTCCCACCTCTTGCATATCGCTCCAATTTATTACTGTGCATCAGATGTGCAATGGCGAATGTTCCTTGAAGAACAGAAGCGAAAATTCAGAAGCAAAATACACTCATTTTATTAATGCAAACATATGCTATCAACTGTACGGATACGCGCAGACGAGTGAGTGAGTAGGATTTAACGTCGTTTTCAACATTGATTCAGTCATATCACGACGGTGCCTACATGTGCCAGAACACGAGAGTGCCCACAGTTCCTATTATTCTGGACACTGATCAGCCCAGACGCGCAGACGATGTGGTACTGGAGTGTCCCATACAGGTATTCCATCTCACCCTCGCCCACAATCGTACAAAGATCAGACGGATTGACCAGTTTCGAAAAGCGAATGAAAAAAAATATACTAAATTGTCTTCTGGGTTGCGATGCATACCATGTGAAAGGCATATAACTGTTGTATAGTGAAACCACCTCTTGTCCGTTTTGCTGTGCCCCGTTATTTTGACTGTGCCAGTGGTTTGTTCGATACATGTGAGAACGATGGCTAAAACGAAGGAGAAGATCGCCGAAACTTTGGGGCTTTCAGTTTGTCGTTTAATACTTAATAGATCTTGACAAAGAAAAAGGCACATCATTTTAATTTTGCTTGGTCGGTCCTTCTGTTGGCGTATCTTTTCTTATTTGAGAGTACATCCAATGGACAAATGGCTCAATATGGATATACAAGGATAGTTTGTCGTCTGGGGTACACTCAATTGACTCGTCCTCTATCACAGCACCTGTCACCCCTACCAACGTCCACGATGAACCATGCTCACACAACAAGGGACTACCCCGCTCAAACTGTACCAAAGAAAATGGAGAGAAAGGTAAAATTCAGTAATAATCCACACCAGGTTATACATAGCAGAAATGCTCTTTTTTCATCAATTATTTCACCTCGCATTAACATGATATACATATACGTTGATTCAGACAGGGTAGCATTGACGTGCATCACAACTTTTTCAATGCAGGCCGACAGTAAAGTGAACCACAATATATTCATCGGCTCGTACCTTACAGATTGTACTTGGTTTTTCCTCTTGCACACTTTTCCCACAAACAACATTATCAAGATGAGTGACGTCTTTGCAGATCTTCTTTCCCACCAAATTTAGAACAATATCTTTCAACTTGGTGTTGTTAGTCTGTGGCGCATCGTTACCTGCAAGGAAAAGACGCGATTGCTACAGTTTAAAACAGGGAGAAAGAAAAGAGAGAAAACTCAGCAGTCACATGAAACTGTGTGTTTCGGAGAGTTGATGTCTTCCTGCAACTAAAACTGATTCATTGGGGTATACAGTTTAGACCAAGGAATTCGATTATGCATATGAGTTTTCAGTTACAAATTCCAGTTATCTACTGGAAAAGTACAATAAAAGTACAATCCAAGATAGAATACATATGTCTTGCCAATGTTGGGTCAACTCTTCATGATGGCACCCAATGTTGGAACAATGTAAAGTTCGCTAGCCGGCGCAGTTTTGTAGCCAAAGTAGCAGTCACTAAGATGGCCAAAGCTTGATGCAAACTGTTGTTAACCAAAGCCGAACATGTGGACCACAAGCCAACACTGGGCCAAGAAAAAGAATATCAACACAGTTTGGTAAATACTAAATTAGTAGATGTTTATCGCATTTTTATCCTGGCTAAGGTAATAGATATATACTATATAAAACAGCGCAACACATAATTTAAAGCTATGGATAAATTGTTCGATACCGACTATCCCACTTTTGAGAAACAAACATAACTCAGCGAAAAATAGAGTCGAGACCTTACACCAACACTGGACTATTACACAGGGTAGTTATTCACCTATATAACTCACTGGGTTCCACCCGACTGTCAAACATTTGGCCTCGGCGTCAACGTCCTTCTGTGCGCCGAGTTGGACCTTGTCAACCAGCTCCGGGGACAGGGCTGAGGACAGCTTCATCAGGACCAGTCGTTCATTTCCGATGGGTTCGCCTGTCGTGTAAACACATGTATTAGGTTTTCGAGAGATTCAATAATAATTCAGAACATACGGACGTTCATATTCTTAGTGAACTATGTTCAGGATATATGTGATTGGTAAACGAACAGAATAATTAGCGTGATTAGGAGATACAAATAAGTAGGCTACGGAATAACAATTTACCACTCAATCAATAACTAGGAATTGGAGCGATATGCAAGAGGCCTATACCAACGCTATAAATGCGCACGTGTCGAAACTGTCCCACCGGTGGTTGGGGATGTGTATGTGTTTTACTTTAGGTTGCTATTCATCACATTTGTCCTCGACTGTAACAGCCAACCCTATATGAAGAACCATTCCGGAGTTATCCGGACGAGACTGAAACTAAGATCAGAGAGACTAATATCACTATCTGATGTCCGTCGATGTGGTTGTTGAATATAACCTCATATTAAGACTGCATTTCCAATGTATTCTCCTGGGCGAACAAGTTCTGCAAATTATAATAACCCGTGCTGCCGTTGTGAGACCATCTGGTACAACGGCTGGAAATGGTCCGCTTTAGTCATGAGCTCGTCTATGACTACACATTGATGAAACTTCGATCGAAATATCCATCGACTTTGAAGTTTTTACCCTCACAACGTTTATACAGGGTATACTAGCCGCATTATATTCTCCAACAGAGCTTGCAATCTCTGTTGCAACTGTAGGACATCTTCCTATTTAACACCACTGCTAGTCTTGCAAGGTTGCGGATCTTCTCTGACTAGATGTGATGATGGGCATATAGCCACAAGGTAACATTCATACATCACAGAATTTGACAATGGGTTATCTAGTATATAAATTTTTCGCTGGTTATCACTGGATCGTTTAATGGGTAGGCCTAACACTAACTTCATCATTCAGTTATTTTCTCGTGAATCGTTTCATGGACAATAAGTTATCACTTATTACCACACAGAACCATTTACTGTCATTTGATGTTGAATCAAAGGATATTCTATAAGAAGTTGGTAAGGCCAACAACTACTTACTGAAGGCCATTTGGACGATTTTGAGGATCTTTTCTCCGATATCTTCCTTATTCAAGCTGTAGTTTGGTATTCGAATGCGGGCGCCGGCCTCATTCAATTCAGGCACAGTGACATTGCCATTAGTTAGATCCACATTGCTACAAAGGGTCCAGAATATTGTCCAATATTTAATACGAGAACTACTAAAATTATCCAAAACATATTGTTAATAATGAAGTAGAACTGGAAACGTTATATTTACCGTTATAGGAACAATACTGGTGCGAAATTTGGTCAATCAATTCGTCGCCTTTCAGGATGTAGAGGAAGTAATGACATGATTGAGTCTAAGCGACCACAAGTTCTGGAACTCATTGTTGAAATTGCACATTAGACATTTCCTTTGGTAAAGGCAGATGTTTTGATGCTGTCAAATTCGGATAAGTTTTTTGGCAAAATATCATTCTATAACAACTTGATACAGTTGTAAATCCAACTTACAGAGCCTCGAAACAAGAATATACAGTTATCACCCATTCTTCTGATAGAGCGGTCACCACGCAGAGGTTCGTGAAATTGTCGCTAGATTTTATGTCCAAAGAGCCGACGAAGGGGTACTGTCCGGCGAAGGTTGGTTTGGGAGGACATTCCCCTCGCCCTTGATCTTCAGTACATGGGGCGTTTTTACTGGCTGTCCTCTTTTGTACGTCGCCTAAAACACAACGTATATTCTTCAAATTATGATCAAATAAAAGACACGAACGTTATCCGTAAGCAGAACTCAGATGGTTGAGGTAGACGTAGCCAAGCCTCCTCACGTCCCGAACGTCAATCACCGGTCATATAACTGGCATCAGCCCGGAGTTAATCACTTCCGTGTCGGGGCCCCTCGAACTACATTGTTTAGAAATTTGAGAGCAGATCTTTGTGGATTTTATGAGCTGTGATTTTTCAGCATTTCTGATACATCTGATAATTCAAATTGCAGATAAGGCTTCAAACTGAATTTCCTCGTGTTGATTTGGGCCACTGTAGAGAAAGCATGGTGGATGGAGACATGATCAATGAGGGGCGAGAAGGCTTTCTGTTTATAAACTGAATGGCAATCGGTAACACCGGTCAGCGGTCATTGGCGGGAATTTGAAATTTCCATGGTCAACCTCTGTCAAGACTTTTACAGTTAATATCCCACAAGGTGAATATTGTCATTATGCATCGAGAATCTTCTGGGATTTTGATGATTTTTTTATGCTAATATACATAATAAGTAACAAAATTATTAGTCGTCTGAAGCCAACTGCACACGTCACAAACTGCTTTGTTCTCACCAGCGCTCATCGCAACGTCATGCTCTCATTATTTATTCGGCGGAACGTTGCGGTGGTACGCCATGTCAAAACTTGGTTATGCTGGACGACGAAAAACCACAAGATCCAAAAGATCCATTCATGCATCTTTAATACCGGGATCCCGGGACAACTGTATGGATCATGTGAATATCTTTATTATACACTCTCAAAACGCAAATGTTATACTAAACATCCGGAGGGTTGGAGGAGGGAAAGCATTTAGAAAGTGTTGTATTCACCAGTTTTAAGTGTTAGAGAGAGTTGGCACCCAAAACGCGAGCAGTTGCCGATGTAGCTCAAATATTCACATCAATGCTATAAAAAGATGTTGTGCACTGTACCGTTATGCCGTGTATTACAACTTTTAACATCAAACACACGCACGATATTTTCGAATACAGACACGTGTAATCTTTATAGACGATGGCTAGCTACTGAATGTTGAGTCTGATGCTTGTATTTAGCTATCATGAATATATACTCCATACATGCAGATTATCCGATGGCTCCATAGTGTCGGTCTTATATTGTTCAGATATGAAATTAACTTGCCCCAAATAGCCCCACAAGCATTGCGTATATATATATATGTAGTGATAAATACCTACCTCGAACAGAACAGCATATGCCAAACAACGCGATCAGAATCTGGGAACAAATAAATTAAGATGGAAATAATATGATAATGATATGCTGGACGGTCTATTTGTTAAGTCTAATACTTTATTGGGTAAAAAAAAATTTTTGCGTTAGGAGAATAGAATATCTAGGCTGGCGTTAGGGCCATTTAAAAAGGACCCTGGTTTAGGGGTTCACAACCTACATAGATGTACTTGTTGTGCACAGATGCCACTGGGATGTCTTTCGTACCGATTCAAAACACCTAGATTGAAAAGCAATCAAGGGGATTTGACGAGGTATATGAAAGACGTCCCAGAGGTAAATTAATACACAGTAATTACCGATACGAACGTGTTGAATCCAATTCTAATCAAACAGATAAGGAAATGGAGATATTTTATGGAGAGGTTTTCAGTAGAGTTATATATACTGTTGCTCTCTGAAAGGCAAGTTTGCCCTATAATGCAACAACATATGGGACACTGAACATTAGAATGAGGAACAAGGAATTAGTAGCAACTGATGGGACTAGTATACTCTATCCCTGGTAGAAACAAGCATTTGGTGATGAATTGATGGAGTTTGATCCTGTGACTCGCGATAAATGAGCCAATCTTACTGTTTCCTGATAGGATTTTGTCCGTGACCATATGGGTATATGTAGTCATTCTTGAGATATTGTGATTACGACAGCAGAGAAGGGCATATGGACAAGTTCAAGTTCAAGTTTATTGCACCAAACACCCGGTATAGGGCAGAGTACAAAACAAAACAAATTAAAATGCCTACCCCAAATCTAGGGTTAAGAACAAGAATACCAATGAAGTCAGAAATACAGTTTTACGTATGATCGTAAATGTGGCGGTAACAAGCACACTGAAACAAGCGGTGATGCCCGCTTACCAATAATTGTTATCGATGCCTTTTTCTCGCCATTTACTGATGATGGCAAAGGGTGAGGAGGTAAGTTCTTAGCCAGTTATTAGTGCAGGAGCCTTGAGCGTACAATGAGTATAAATTCAGCTCTCCCCCCTCCCCCCCCCACTCACGCACTCAACAATCAATTGTGATGATGGAATATGATGATGGTTCTAACAGATCATATATTGGTGATGCCAAGTGATAGCTATCACCATTGTTTTGACTGTTTTGACAAGTGATAGCTATCACCATTGTTTTGACTGTTTTGACAAGTGATAGCTATCACCATTGTTTTGACTGTTTTGACAAGTGATAGCTATCACCATTGTTTTGACTGTTTTGACAAGTGATAGCTATCACCATTGCTTTGACTGTTTTGACAAGTGATAGCTATCACCATTGTTTTGACTGTTTTGACAAGTGATAGCTATCACCATTGTTTTGACTGTTTTGACAAGTGATAGCTATCACCATTGTTTTGACTGTTTTGACAAGTGATAGCTATCACCATTGTTTGGACTGTTTTGTCAAGTGATAGCTATCACCATTGTTTTGACTTTTGACAAGTGATAGCTATCACCACTGTTTTGACTGTTTTGACAAGTGATAGCTATCACCATTGTTTTGACTGTTTTGACAAGTGATAGCTATCACCATTGTTTTGACTGTGAGCAATTGGTGTCAAATGAAACTTTGACACATGGAACCAGAATAAACTGGTAAATCTGAGGGATTTTCGAGAGGCTTTTGCTCTTTGACCAACTGCATGGGTGGTGTACGTTTGGTGACCAAGGTATGATCATTCTTGAGATATAGTGATGAAAAATTGACCTTGTGACTCGAAAAAATTGCTCACCGATTTTCCAAAAGATCTTGTCCAGTGACCCACACTCATGGTTGATAAGTTTGGTGCCAGTGGCCAAAGTAGATCCAGTTTGGAAATAAATTGGTTCCATGTGTTACAAAATCGGTTTCATGCGTAACCAGATCGATTCCATATAGAACCAGTGCCAGAATATTTGGTTCTCAAATTATGGTAACCATATTTGGTTGGTTTTATCTTTGATGCAGCAGAAAGAACCAAAGCTTTGTCTAAACTCAAACATCGAAGTGTACATATAGCTTCAGCTATATAGATCATACAGACCGTTGAGCGACATATTAATTGTTGCACAGTACTGCGTTCATGGACCAGAACGCCGATATAAATAAACCAATTAAGTTATCACAAATATTATGGACGTAGCGGCTTTCAGTATATAGGATTGTTGAACCTTAAAAAGTAAAAATATTTACTGTATATAAAGTGAACAATATCAACATACTCACCGGGATTAGCAGACTACAAACAAACGCAAAGATTTGCCTCATACTACATTTTGTCATTCTGGAGAGAGTCCCTATACTTCATTGGGCTTCCCAGACTGTACAATATGGTGGATCTGCATACCTCGGCATGTCACTCGATATTGATATAATACAACTGCTATGACATTTCAGATATGGATCTGTATACAGCATAATTACAGCTTAAACGGACCGGCTGTTCTACACTTGCCAGCATTAACACAGGTTTCTGTTCAGCAGAACATTCGTACAGAACAACACGTTATCGATTTTTATGTACCATTTAGTTCACTGCAGGGTAGGAGGGGAAAAACAACTGTATATATTATTGTAATTTATATACCAGTCAGCATGTTTTACTTGCATTCATATTTAAAATATATATATTATTATTATTATTATTCCCCACACACAAAAGGAAGTGTTAACATTTTTCGCACATTCAAAGTGTGAAGCTGACTCAGTTATTGTATCAAACCACTATCAGCAGTAGTAACTTAAGAATGAGGTACTTCAAATAAAAATAATTGCATAGGCCTACTGGGGTTGCATGTGTGGGGTTGATTCGCGGAAAGTTAGGTCAGAGCTCATTATATTTGTTGTTATCTTCAGTTTGAGGTGAAAGTTAAAGTCAATGGGTATCTACAATGGTCTTCATAGAGCACGAGTGGTTTGTATATGAAATGACGGGCTATGACCCTTCAAGAGATATTGATGCTTCTCCACAAACTTCAAACTGATACCTCACACGGTCCAATATTGGCCCACCGCGACTCGAAAACTTCCATTCCAGTGTCTTTTCCCAACAATTCCGTGTCTCCACAGGCGCACCATGATTTTAACTTCCACTCCATACTCATTTAATCGGATGGTCCTCTACCAGTGCTTCAAACTGATACCTCACATGACCCAATCGGACCAATAGTGATTCACCCAGTCCCCAAAATGTCCACCCCAGCGCTACTTGCCCAGTGCGCATGCGCACGGTAACTTTTAAAAAAATTCAAAACCTGGCCTCGAGACCCCTCCCATCGTGACAAAGAAACAAGGGGTCACTCCATGAGTGGGTTCACCAACAGGTTTAACTTTGAAACCACTGCAGAGTACGGCCTTTTTAGGGGCAGATAACTCTTGCTGGGCCTTCATGTGACGGGAAATGATGTTTGTTCCGGGTGTGACCTTTGACCCGAATGTCACCAGAAGTCACGTGATTGGAAGTGACGTGATCCGTGACGTCAGATGCACGTGGCTTCACACTCATTTTAGACCATCATTTTTAGTAAGAAATTTAGCCTTTCCGTACTATCCCGATTCATACGACCAAAGTTTTGGTCGTAGGACCGTATTAGGGTTTGTTTGTTTTAAACTTATTTTATTGTCTTCAAAACAAATGGATTGGGGACAAGTTCTTCCAACTTAGTTTCCCCTCTCCAAATATAGGTAAAACAAATTTTGTGAAGAAAATCAAACAACAATATATAAACTTATACAAACAGTCTTGTGCATATCTCCAAGTGCAGATCTAACAAATTTGTTTAAAAAGTCACAGATCGCTATTTGGACATATACATTCTTACAGGCAATGATAGACAAATGTGAAGGCTACACGTGCAAGGATTGGCGTCTTGGTTTTAAAGATAATAAGAGGCACACAGGTCCACTTCATTGAAACAATTATCTAGCTGAATCGCTGACTATCTTTGAAATTTTTTTGGACAGCATTGAATACTTGTATATTGTTAGTTAGCGAGAGAGATGGATTGCCCCACAACAATTGATGGACATTCGTATTTGGCGGTATAGTATCAAGTAATTCCTTTATTATATTTTCGTAACGCGGACAATATAATAAATAATGTTCGGCATCCTCTGTTGGTTCCCCACATGCGCAATGTCCGGTTTCGCGAAGTTTTATGCGATATAAATCCCCATTAAGCTGGCTACAGCCGTGTCGTAATTTCGTTTGACATATATTCATTTTCCTGTATCCAACAGAGTAGTACACAGGGGGTGGTTTTTTGGCCGAAATTTTAGACTTGAACAAATTATGAGTTCGAGTTTCTACTGTCATGCGGAAGGTTATTCCATTGATTAATGACGGAAGGTATAAATGAATTTGTAAATAGTGTTAGACGTGTTTTTGGGATAGTGTAGTTAATATCATTTCTAAGTCGGTAAGGTGTTGCTTCACCAACAACATTTTCCCTCCTAGCTTTCAACTTTTCTCACCCTGTTTCAAAATAAAGAGACTCTCTTGAAGCGTAAGCGGGCAGGCCAGTAACAATACGTGCTGCAGTCAATTGTAGTTTTTCAATAGTTTCGGATTGTTCTTTGGTGCAGTTGTCCCAGACTACAGAAGCATATTCAAAGGTCGGTCTGATAAAGCTGATGTAGATTTGGTTCAGCGGTTTTCTTTTAAGTTTGAATTCAAATTTGCGCAGGATTCCAATTCTTTTAGATACAGTTGAACATATATTATGGATATGACTGTGCCATTTATAATCATTTTGGAATACCAAACCTAAATGACGGTGATTATTGGATATCTGGAGTAGAGTGTTATCTAGATAGATTTCAGGCAGATTAATTAGGTTTCTATTGCTGATTAGTAACATGACTGTTTTTGAAGCATTGAAATTTAATAGCCATTGTTTGGACCAGTCTTGTAGTTTACGCAGATCATGGTTCATTATTACTTCAATTTCAAGTATGTTAGGGGACGAATACATCAGGCAAGTATCGTCCGCAAATAGGCGGGCGATAGTAATAAGATTTTCAACGATATCATTGATATAGATTAAAAAAAGAAGAGGTCCCAGAACTGATCCTTAGGGTCGTCCAGGGTAACTTATAAGATACGCATTGAAACAGGGCATCTAACGCCCATTGGGAGGACTCGAATAAGAAAACGTTGGCAACACAGAGACCACGGTCTAATGGTGAAAGGGAGACAACTCCGCTTCTATTTGGTTTTGGAAGATTTTCAACTGCAAATTGTTAACAGACAAACGCACGAAGTTCTATCCTGCAAAAACCGTGGATAATAGACTTCGTCCATTCGCCAGTATATTAGCAGCTAAGACACGTAACATGAGTACACTCTGTGGCTTGGAAAACTTAAGTTCCAATATGAATGAAGATGTGGTCATGTATCAACCTCCAAACAGGGTTATCTTCCCATATCTTTTCGACCCTACCTTCATTCACTGACAAAATAGTTGTAGGAATCCAGTGATTCATATACTCCTTCATCTGTTGTTTTAATTGTCACGGAGGTTGTCGTTTTCAAGAAGTAGTTTACAATGTCGGGGTACACTGGGCCAAGATTTGACGTCTTTAGCTGCAAAATCCCTTTTTTTCAAGTAATGTGGATCAATGCCAGCACATAATTTTCTGTCGAAATCTATGCCTTGTATCTGCCGGTAAATCGTCATAATACTTCGAGAAAGCCATCGTTAGAACTGCCATATCTGCCTGTTTATTCCTGTCTTCTTATGACAGTCCATCAACATGTCTGCCGTTCAAACTCACGTGTTTTTTACCCATAATGCATAAGAAGCATCACGTGGTATCACGTGATTGCTACCTTTCCATAGACAAAGCTCTGGTTCTTTCTGCTGCACCAAAAATAGAACCAACCAATTATATTCTCACACTGGTTCTATATAGAATCGATTTGGTTACGCATCAAACCGATTTGGTTACATATGGAACCGATTTGTTTCGAAATTGGAACTACTTTGGCCATGTAGCACCAAACTTATCACACAAGAATATGGTTACTGGTCAGGAGCCTTTCGAAAATCTGAGCGTCGGTGAGCTTGACCCGAAGTTTACGGGTCATAAGGTCAAATATTCATTACAATAACTCAAGAATGACCACAACTTGACCACCAAACATACACCACACATGCAGGTGGTCAAAGAGCAGGAGCATATTGAAAATCCTTCAGATATACCTATTTCTTCTTGATCCTTAGGTTAAAATTTCATTTGTCACCAGCTACTCACAGTAGAAACAATGGAGATAGCTATCACCAAAAAGGTGACGACAGCCTCACCAATATATGATGATCTATTAGAACCATCACTATATTCCATCATTACCATTGATTGGTAAAGGGGTGGGACCGGCGGGGGCGGGGCTGAATCTATACACTCATTACTTCTCACCAAGTATTGGTGATAACCAGGCCCAGTAACAATTATTGGTGAGCGGGGCATCCTGACTTTGCTTGTTACCGCCATATCTCAAGAATAATAAGGCCCAGGTCATCATGTCCTTCCGTCCTTCTCTGCTCTCGTTATCACAATATCTCGAGAATGACCATATGCACACAGTTTACATCACACATACATGCGATCAAGGCACAGAATTGGCACAGCCAATCTATGAGATTGGCTCATTCATCGCCAGTCACGGGATCAAGCTCTGTCAATTCATCACCAAATGTTTGTTGCTACCAGGGAAAGAGTACTAGTATACTAGGCCAGTTGCTATCAATTCCTTTGTTCCTCATTCTGGTCTTTAGTGTTCAATATGTTGTTGCATTATAGGGCAAACTCATTCTCGTGGCCTCAGATTGTATATCCCATATTGACATATATACGTTTACCGACGTTTTGGAGGTTACAAACTCTGACGTTGGGAGACGGAATGGGGCAAACTAAGCTCAGTCTCAGAAAGCAACAGTATATATGACGCTATAGAAAACCACTCCATGAAATATCTTCATTTCATTATCTGTTATAATCATAATTGGATTAAACACTTTCGTATCGTTATTTATTGTGTATTAATTTACCTCTGAGATGTCTTCCACATACCTCGTCAAACACCCTTGATTGCTTAACTATCTCGAAATTTTGAATCCGAACGAAAGACGTCCGAAGTATACACATTCTATATGTGAAATTTCATAGATAAGATAAGATTTATTGACGTAAAATTATACCCGCAGGGGGTTAAAAAAACGTGAATACAAACAGTTTCAGACATATACATGTAGAAGACAGACACGGATGACGGACAATACAAAACAATATACAGGACAAATTTACATTAAAATGTGCACAATAAGCGCTCACAAATCTATGGGACTGGCACACAGTGACCTGGGGACTGGTAGTCTTCAATGCACAGCCACGTTTAAATAGGGTATATTGTATGCTATATAAGAAATTGTTTTAACCATCTATTAAATGGAAACAGTCGTAAACAAAATGGGCTACATATTTAGTAATTTGTGGATTAGTGCAGGATAACAGCTCCACAAACATGTCATCAGTGCACATAGATTTATCGCTTATTAGGTTCGCCAATTCAGCCATTAGTTTTGCCCGACGCTCAGAAAATTTGCAGCAGCTAAGAAGGAAGTGTTTTTCATCCTCTAACACACCACATGTATTACAGAGTCTATTACTTCGTGGGGTTTTAGAGTATCTACCTGTCTCAATTTCCAATCTATGGGCACTGATTCGAAGTTTAACTAGTGCAGATCTATGTTTTCCATTACTCAGAGACATTAGATTTCGCTCATGGCGGGGATAAGATTTCACGAGATTATATGTTTCAAGTTTGCTGGAAGATGATACCTCGTCTCTCCATTTTGTCTCATAGATTTCATGTAGAACAACTTTCATAAACTTAGTGCTAGCTTTGGGATTTGGGCAACCAAAATTTTCCCATACGTGATACGACTTAAGGCTTTGTAGCAGACGTTTCATATAGTGCACCCAATTTTGTGCATTGTTTGCCCGATTAGCCTCACACTGTTCAAGAAATGCCTTGTACAGTAGGGAGGATGGATCAGCATCACGAATATGGAAAAAATATTTAATGCTCTTTACAATAGCAGAGAAATTAATAGGGGTTCTCCCCAGTTCTCCACGTACACCGGCATTAGTAGACCTGGAGTTTACTCGTAACACATGTTTACAAAACTTCATATGAACTCGTTCAATATCATTTGATATATTCAGTAGGTCTGTAGGATTGACAAACTCTTTCAGGTAACCAATCCAAATTTCTGCACCGTATGTCAAAATTGGATTGACCATGGTATCAAACAGTTTGCAAGACAAAATAGGGTTAATGTCCCCTACACTGAGGGCATGTCTTATACTAAATAGAGCCTTATTGGCTCTGCTCGCAAGATTAGATACAGTTATGTTGAATTTTCCGTTACTGTGCAGAACAAGGCCTAGATATTTATATGAGTTACAACTTTCAAGAGTTTGTACACCAATATGGAACTGTTCTTTGCTTTTCTGATTTTGTCCAAAAACAATAGTCTTCGATTTCTTTATATTAATCGATAGGCACCAGTCACTAATATAATTTTGGAGAATGTCCAACTTTCTCATATTACACTGTGTCGTATTAATATACAGGCATAGTGAAATAAAAAATAAAATAAAAAAACATTTCATATACCTTAGTAAGCGATTTATTGATGGAAGAGTGTTGTGTGATGTGGACAGATGTTCGAATGAAGAACAGTACAAATATCTCCGTACAGGTATTGAGCTCTTAAGATTTAGGCCATATCAGATTTATTACCGAAATACATTTGGGGTCTGTTATCTTTTGGAATAATCAACCTGTAGATTATTTCTGTTCACTCGACACAAACGGAACAAAACCGACTTGACGGCACGCGACGGCCGAGTCAGATGGTGATAAAGGCGGACAAACAACTGGACGCAAGGGGGGAACAGCAGCTGGCAAGGGACGCGGAACTGGAACAAAAACCATGAGGACAAAGGGCCACAACCTCCGCTCAATTTACCCCCGGAGTGCTTGGGTTGTCTCCAAATCTGCATCTTCTCTCAAATACTTCTGAAGTAACACATGGCACGCGCGGCCTTTTCTAAAATTAACCCTTCAAATCTATTGTTGCATTTTCATGGGCGCACTTGAGATCGAATGCGGTTTTTATTATCTCTTATCGCGGTAAACTGTCGTCTATTTTTCCAAACCCGTTTAATTCCGGTGTACAAAACGGGGCAGTCACAACGGTGTCACCTGCACAAACCCTTAATGAACAGCTGCCACGCTTTGCACGAGCCAGCCTATTTTCCCGCGCTTTTCTCAAACAATATAGCATGGGGGACCTCTGTCTTCGCAAACTTGACTTTGAAGGAATTTCGATCTGATAAATAAGTTGTATTCAAGATTAGACGCGTGTCCGTGCAGTATTCGGCTGATATATTTAATCCAATAAAAAATTGACCGAATCCGCACCTTGCTGTGGGGCGTTTTCGATATTTTGGTTCTCTGTGAATCAAACCACATTCGGTTATTTCTACTGTTAAAACATAACATAGCCAGAATGGTGGCAAAATCCCATATAGAGAATTTCATTATATTATTTAGCCGTCACTCAACCAAGCTGTAGCTATAGAATATGATTCAATATAGAACAATTTGGTTTTTACTTGTTTCCTACTTTACAGATCCAACTATTCTATACGAGTGAATCGATCTTAAATAATTAGACTGGTATTTTAATCTTTTGAGGCGATTGCAAATATTTAAGATGACTAAGTTTAGTCTGTTTGATTGAAAACGAACAGAATGAATCTGTTGCAATCAATCCTAAGAAATTGGAATTTTCAATCCAATAGATCAATGTTCAATCAGAAAAAAAATCGATCACTAATTCCGTACTGAAACAGCATATCTTTGTTGAACAGGGCCTTGTAAGGTGAATGCGCACGTTTACTTAATAGTGTACCTTGAATGCATTAGTACATTTGCACTTCTCTTTTGATCTTTGTAACTTACAGAGTGTGAACAAAAATTAATACAATTATCACCCTAGTTGATTGTAACTATTCTGAAAGCGAACAGAGACCACAAAGACAGGTCTGTAAGTTCTCACGCCACATAATAGTGTGCCGTTCAATGGACTTGACTTACAACAGGACTGTGTATGGTAGGTCTATACATCAACACCCGCTGCAATTATCACCTCGTGTATAACTGTCATGTGAAACTGTTTAATCGAAACTCGTCCGTCGGGAGACTGCTGTATTTCCGTGCAAACAACAGAGGGCACAATCTAACTAATGTGAACTGGAGCAGGGTGCGTCCACAGGAACATATATGCCACACCCCGTTAACACTATATCTTATATGCGGAACATGAGCTGGATCGTTGAGTCCGACAGCCAAAGGAGTTGAAGATACTTGTTACGCTTTTTCCATTGTCAGACACCAAATTACTAAAACTAACTAGCTTTCAGCCATATACGATTCGAACAGCCTAATTTTTCAATTGGTAGCGTTTTAAACAAGGGATTTTCCATCCCAGCAAAACTGTGATTGCGCTAACCAAAATCATTCCAGTATTTCTACGAGAACAAGATTTATTTTATATTTCTCCGAAGTATCATTTTGGTTAACGCAATCATATTTTAGTCCCGAAATGTTATTTTCAAATACATGTGGAACCCAGGGAAAACTGAGTAGGTGTCTATATGTTTATAGGAGTCCAAATAACCCTTACTTTTGGGAGTTTATTCGCCGATCCGGAAGTTCAAACTACCACTATTGGTAGTTCAAAGACGGTTTTTTCTTGGAGTACAGGTTATGGTGATTCAAATTATACCGATAACTGATCATTCAGTTGTTTGAACTACCAAAACTGGTAATTAAAATAAGGGCGTTGGGGCTACTGAAGAACTACATTGTGACACCATTTTTTTTAAAACTTCAATCAGATGACGGAGCGTATAGATTGGGTGATTTAAAGGTTATACAAAATGGTCTCAAAATCTGCTACTTTTTTGTGCTAAATTGTTGTAGAGATGATTATATAGACTTGTTTTACATTTTTGTATGTTTTCAAACTGCCCAAGGTTGGAAATAGCAGCAGTAAAATGCGACAATTTCACGCCCCTTTCAAAACGGCGAAAGCTGTGATCGCTTGACCTGTGACGTCACAACCTGATTACGATCTCGGTCAAATGTCTGTTGTGACGTCAAAATGTCAGTGACATCACGCTAGAACTCTCACAGTTGGGTGAATCTGTCGTAACAACGCCCGACGTCATAGACTATGACGTTTACGGCGCAATCGTAATCAGGTTGTGACGTCATGCACCGGAGGTCATGGCTCCAATACGTTTTCTCCCACACGTGTGCTATGCGTGTCCTAAAACCCACTTCGACGACATTATTCAAGAAAAAAATACCAATTTGTTGTTTGGAACACTACCGGGTACATGGGGTATGTTTTAATGCAAAGTAGTATAGTCATTTGGTATAACCTTTAAAGAGAAAACAAATAGTTTTACCTTGCGGCTTCTACAGAATCAGAATAGATTGGGTAAATACACGGACAGGGAGGGTTGTGCTGTTCCTATAGACTATATTGTTTTGAGGCATCTATTCCGAAGTTTGAACCAACAAAAAGTGATATACCGGTAATAAAATGTAATGCCCAAACTATCCTCGGAATTACTACAACCGAATAGTCGTTAACTAAGTGATGATTACTTTGTAATTGTAGTAAATATCTTGAAATTCCCAATCTATAGTCTTTGGGAGATCAAGTTTTTCGAAATAGCACTTGTGGCATTTCAAGATAAAGAGACAAAAATCTGAGGCATTATTCATGTTCCCCCTACATGGGATGTCGTGATCCTATCTGTCCTGTTGGTGGGAAGGGTGTGCTTAAGTACCCGATGCACAATTTTACAGAGAATCTATTTCTCTCATCTTGAGATGCCCGTCTTCAGTGGTTTAATTAATAGAAGACTTGAAGTTGTCAATAAAAGCACCTACACTAAGTAATGACAACTGTACCGCGTTATACATATTCATCTTTGGTATCACATCACGAATGTGATTTTCTGTTAGAAATCTGCAATTCCTTCATATTACCGTTACATGCTGCTATATGCAACCTACTCACTGGCTGATACGCAGGTGCAAGCTGGCGTATTCTGTCGCTAATGTGTGGAGGTGGGAGATTCCCTTTCCTTCTAGCCGAGGACAGCCTCTTTACTCAAGATGAGTTTATGAATCTGAAAAACTCCAAATCAGTTATTTTTAATCTTGTTTTTATGGTGTTCCATTTCAGCTATTTTTGCGTCGCAGGCGACGGGAAGGGCGACGCGACGTCGCCCACGACGTCGCCCTTCCCGTCGCGCGTCGCTTTAATCAACACGACGCGATGGGCGACGTCGCCTATCCCGTCGCGTTCTTATAATGTTAAGAGATAGAACGCGACGCGATGTCGCTCTGTTTAAACGCGACGTCGCCCACGACGTCGCTAGCGACGTCGCCCTTCCCGTCGCCTTGTGGTATTTTAGGACAAAATCGATCTGCGCATGCTTAGGGAGCAGCTATTGCGATGTGGATCGTATGGCATTTTATGAATGATCTCTGCCACTATCGATGAAGAAAATGTCAGCGTAAATGAATAATAATTATCCTGCATTATCGTATAGCTTTTAAATGGTGTTAAATATTAGTCCATGCTTGGAATGATGCCTGTTATGAAGTTATCTCTCGGATAAAATGACCATGTTGTAGCCCCATAAGAGCAGGGAAATGAACGTCCTCTACTCCCTTAAATCAACTCGCCATCTAACGTCATAGACTTACATCTGAGGATCGAGCGGCTAAGATACTAAGGCTACGTCCGGGAATCCATCGTATTCTCGAGTCTGAATGTTAGATGCCGAGGGATGCTTTCCTGTAGAGTCATATTGAGTGCTTTTTAGTAGCCAGACGTCCTCAAGTTTTCTCACCTCTTAAATATCGCTCCAATTCCACACAATAATAATGAAATTTAGGATAATACCAGAAACAATGTCAAAAAAGGCCCCTGCTGCCTAACCAGGCATTGTAATGGCTCCGCAGCCTATATCAACCTGGCTCTTATGGTCTACCAGACTTATAGCCTACCAATCATTATATGCTGCAATAGTATGCACTCAGAGTGTTAGCATACCAGCTACACCAGCTGTTATGGAAACCTATCGCGATAAAAGTCCCAGTTCAAAAGTCATTGTGGAATCATATCACAATGTTCTCATCCAAAATTCAGAGGCTAAACTTACCATTCACCAAATCATTAAAACCAGTCATAAAGTTCTTGCAATCTACTAGTTTTATCGTTGATTTATTAATTTGACTAGGCATGCAGTATTATCGACAATTAACGAAGCTAAACGCTCACAATATACGAAAGTTCATATAAGGCGTTACCATGGTACTGTAGTAATTACAGCTACATACATATTAGCCAGTATAGTGGGCAGGCTTACCTGCCGGTTAAAACCCCGAGAGAAGCAGTCTGTACGTCATGTCTGTCCAAAGTCTGTATCTTCTCTGCTTTCTTTACCCAGCCCGCCAGCTATTCCCATTGGTTATTGGGAAAACAGCGCCCTCTACCATGGGAGAGAGGGGAGACAAGACTGTGAGAAAACCTATTCTCACTACACCCTTCTCCCTTTTCTTTTTTGGGGAAGGGCATACCAGCGACTGACAGCGTCTAAAACTCCAGTAAAGTATTCCCAATGATAAAAACATCCCATAAAAATATGGAACTGTACCTAAAGCTTTCTCTATTTTGAACTGGGCAAAAAAACGGACATAACCTAAGAACAATCTGCGTAAAATTCGTCCGACAACAAAGTACCCAACCCCATATCAAAGAAGCTGATCTCTAACCCCAACTCTCATATCGATTTATCAGCAGACCTCTAATTTCCCCAAGGAGACCCAAAGGAGCTGGAGCGAACTGGTCCACTTTTGACCCCAATCCGGCTCTCTCTGAAATCTACCTTTCCCCCCAACCTAGTAAGCATCCCCATTCCCTCATAAATTAAGGGCTCACTCAATTTATAATCTGTCGGCCTCTCTTAAATTGAGAGACTGGCTACCCTATACAGCCTGTCAAGGAACAGACTGACTAAGAAAATACTTGCCAGACTCTCCTCAATTGAGGGACTGGCTATATCAGACAGTCCGAGAATAAGTTTGACAAAATGCACCTGCCATTTTATAATGTGAGCCCCTCTTAAACTGAGAGACTGGCTACACTATACAGCCTGTCAAGAAACAGACCGACTAATGAAATAATGGCCAGACTCTCCTAAATTGAGGGAGCGACTATATCAGACAGTCTATCAAGTTTTGATTAACGACAATAACTATCAGACTGTCAGCACTCGTTGAGAGCTTGCTCAGTTTAAAAACCTATCAGTCCCTGCTAAATTGAAAGACTGGCTACAAACAGACTGACCAAGAAATAACTGCCAGACTCCCCCTAACTAGAGGGACTGGCTATATCAGATATCCCATCAAGAATAGTCTGACTTAGGCAATAACTGCAAGACACTCAGTCTCTCAATAGTTGATTGACTGGCTAGCGAACATAGTCTGACTAAATGAGTAACTGCCTGTCAGTCCCCCATAAATTGTGGGACTACTCATATAGCTCAAAGCTTCAGGAAACCAGTAGCCTCTGTATGCATCAACAGAGACACACACATGAAGAATCAACGCATGTGAAACACCCGTGCACAAGGTGCCGCTAACACGTCAACTCATCATGTGGATGAAGCTGCAGGACCAGAAAAAATATCGGAATCCATTAAGCTGAAATGCACTGCGTTGCTAATGTTACCGCATTGCCAATGATCGCTTAGCCAGGGTCTGAATAAACATATCCAAAATGATCCCCGAATTTGATCAGACATAATGCTTCACAGCGAGCATTTAACCAAACAAGGTCAAAGCTTGTCCGATGTCTGACTTTTATTTCAGACCCTGATTCATTAAATTTAAACCGGGATGACAAACACCGGCACATATCTCACTGGGGCTTCCACAGAAAAGACACAAGCCGAGTTGTGGCCACAAACTCCCTGGTCCTGTGTCTTCAACATGGATTGCCCCGTCATTCTCTCTCCTTGTTAAATCAACATTCACAATTCGCACAACTCTCCTCGGCAAAAACTCATGTAGCATCCAAGTAACTTCCATTTAACACCATTTAACAATTGCCGAATGATGTGGCCAACCGTGAGGGTTGTTATCCCACAGATAAAGTTTAACCCAACCCACCATTCCACAACCCCATCCACACCACTTTCACTCAAGCCTTTCTCCTAACCCCCTAAAAAGTTGAACATATCTCCATCACACTGCTACACAACACACATTGCTCATTTTTCCAACACACATCACATGTCCTCGCAACACACCAAGTGTTCTAAAATAGGTACACACACCACACTCTACTGAACACTCAATCTGCCAAACATAATCTATCTAAAATATAGGACCACACAATCAACCAACACACCATTATCCAACACCGCACATCATTATTCAACATATCACAGATTTCTTGCCAGACATTTTATCATTTTTTTTATCTTCCCCTCCCCCCCCCAAAAACCAAATAACCTACATAACATCAAACCAAAATGCCACATCTCCTACATCAAAACACAAAGACATCACCAACATTAAAATCAACTCAAAACAGTGTGCTAGATGGAGCCACATGCCAATGCTCACTGTCAATATGCCCCTAACAATACCAATGCTAAGAGAGAACTAAACTAAGGCACTGTCCAAACCGGTCGTCATGCATCAGCATTTTACTGCAGGAACCCCCATGTTCCCAATGACCAGGACCGTCTTCCTAAAATCAACGACACAGCCGTAGGCCGACAGAAAGTCCGAGCCAGTAACAAATCCTGAACCACCGGGGCTACAATCATAGTCTCCAAAGCAATTAAACCCTGCAACAGAAAGGGGAACCTGTCGAACCAACATTCCCATACTGGCCGTACCCTGAAATGCACCAGTTAGCTTAATGGGAGTGGATGACAGCCCTGTAAGCCCTAACTTTTCAAATAATTCCGGACTCATTACTGTAACCTGAGAAGCAGTATCCACTATAGCACTCACTGGAACTGACCCGACCCTGACCGGAACTACCATTGCCCCCTCCCGAGCTCCAGACACAGTAACGCCTCTAACGGCAGCAGTCAACCCGGCACCACCCGACGAGGCAGGTCCTCCCGTGGTAACCCACCCATCAAGATTAGTGCGAACGGCGCAACTTCGATTTATGTGCCCTAATTGGCGACAAAGATGGCATCGCACTTGGGGACATCGGAAGCTCTTATGCCCATTTTCCCCACACGAGTAACAGAGAACCTGAGAGCGTACCTGGGATACAACACATATCACGAATCGTTAGATTCTTGGTATGTGCTTTAGAATAGGTTAACCAGAAGACTATACTGTGAAGTCATGTGACTCGGTCAGTATGTCGGCACCTCTTCCCACTTCCCTTATATGTGTTGTAATATTTACCTGTATATGGCGAGATTCTGCTGGTGGACGTTTCGTCCCCGAGGCCCGCCCCCTATACAGACCTTTTGGTCTTTGATATATGTTGGCATTTGTGGGAAGTTGATGCTGGGTCGACATCGGGCCTTACAGACTAATCTTTTGTGTTTCAATGCCGTCATTTTCATCAGACGACGATACAGCTAACCAATTCCCAGTGTACGAGTTGTCACAGCGACACAGCTCACCGGTTACCAATATACGAGCTGTCAGAGCATTTCCATCATAGCTATCTAGACTTGTATCTAATACCGCTTATGCCGGTGCTAGGGGCCGTGTGGTCATGTCATCCAAGTTGCCACATGAACAGGTACAATAAAAGCGTACCTGAGATACAACACATATCACGAATTGTTAGATTCTTGGTATGTGCTTTAGAATAGGTTAACCAGACGACTATACTGTGAAGTCATGTGACTCGGTCAGTGTGTCGGCATCTCTTCCCACTTCCCTTATATGTATTGTAACAGGTAACTCTGTTAATAGGGGCTTCACAGGCTACCGGTAGCTTGGGAGAAGTAACAAGTCTCAATGAAGACTCACCCCGACCCTCCCGTAAATATCCCTTCTCACAGACTTAAGTCCAGTGGAAACTAGACGGACCCCTGCTACATTCAAAGCTTGGTGATTATACAGTGAGGCGTTCACACATGTCAACGCCCCCTGAATGGTTTTGGGGTCTTTCTCCATAGCAAACAAAACTACAGCCTGTGGTTCATGACAACCTTTGAAAAATTGCCCCACGGCTATTGATTCGACTAACTCACGTGGAGCCCCCGGATACCCTTTCACAGCTAAATGAACACACCTATAAGCAAAATCAGCCAAAGTGTCATCGGCCCCTCGCTCCTCCACCGATTTCGGATTGCTTGAGGAGGCTCGAGATCGCCATACCGTTTGTCTAAGGCTTCAAACAACTTATCAAAACAATTACAAACTGATTTCGATAAGAAAGAGTAATACTCGATGGACTTGCCATGCATGCACTCAGTCAAACGCTTTAGAGATTTTGCCTTGCTCCACTTCCGATCTTGAACTTCTAATTCAAATTTAATTTTAAACGGAGACCAACCTTTGGAATCGCCGGAAAAACTAATGTGATGTTAAAGGGCTACGGCTACGCCAGCGTACTGGTGGAGGACCACGGAGAAGTCGACGCGATCTCAAACTCGCTTTATGTTGCCGGATAGGCTGCGAAACATTTGACCCAATTAAATTATCTCCCTTGTCCTCCTGATCATGAGCAATGACAGAATGATCAATGGGTGGAGAGGAATGGCTACCCTTGTGCTCCTCCCCAACCTTACTATGTGAAGGGACGAATGGGTCAGAGATGGGCACAGATGGGTATTCCACCCTCTGATGATGCCCTGACCCCTCACAAGCATTCACCGCCCCTACATCCGTACAATGTGTATGCTTGGCACCCTCACCAGGATTGCATTCCCCACCCTCCAACCCCGGCGTTTGCACAACATTGACCACAGACAAAATGTCCTGCTCAACATTACCCGTTGACAGCCTAACAGCACTGCCACCAGTCTGCACTGAACTAGCATCAGCCCCCACCCCTCTAACCATTGGACTAGTCCCCTGGCCTGGCATCATGGTCATTATCATTCCAAGTTGTTCCCCCACTGTTCCCCACTTCTCCTGGTTAGATACCAGCTGACCGATTTTGGTAACACATTCTATCTGGTTAGTTACCAGCTTACTGATTTTGGTAACACATTCTGTCAAGGTCTGAGAGAGACTCTGAACAACAGATTCCCTTCCCCCCCCCCTCCCCCTCAAATTTTGTATGTGATTTTCCATTTCAGTTCGCAATTCCCCTGCATGCTTCTTAATTAATTCCGAAACATACTCGGGACAACTGGAAACATCCACCCCACTAAGAAGAGAATTCGCCATCAATGAATTCTCCTGGACTTGTTCAATATATGCCGTCGATATGTCTACTGGTACCAGTTCTAGCATGGTGTGAATTGCGAGACTCCACAAAATGCAACTGAAAATATTCAATAAACCGCAATACTCACTTCCAAAATGGCTGCCATGAAATAAATTTACCTGCCTTACTTGATATGTCAAAATACTCTCAACTAGACTCGCCTCCAATGGTACAAATATAGCTACAATAAATTCCAACCAAGCTGCAGGAAAAATAAAATGCGCAGCTCAAAATTTACCGGTCAACCAACTTGACAGCAATGGCTGTGCACAATAAATTCTGTTTTCTGCAGTATGAAACAGGAATAAGTAGTAGTGTCAACTACTCACACTCCGTGAGTTTCCACTTCAGAAACTCACTGAAACAAATGAAAGAATGAAACACTTATGAGCTGAATGCACACACGTTACCGCAGTCAACGCGTTCTAGTGCCTATTCAGCTAAAAAAAAATTTTTACTCACAGTAAGCAAACCGCTACATGCAACCCCTCACGCAAAAGCATCGAAGTTAGTAGCCAAACTTGATCAATTTTGGCCAAGTCCAAAATAAACTAGGTACCGGTATATTAGCAAATTTATTGAAACACACACTTGAATGTTCTATGCCATGACTAGCACAAATTTCAATGAAATGACCGTAAGCATCAGCTAACCCCTCGCGCAATAGCTACAAGGCAATAGCCAGGCGAACTTGACAATGAAATTGGGCGAAGTCCAAAAATCACTAAATTGAACTCTAGCCTTTAGGCCATAGATTTTCAGTGAATGTCCCAATCAAATTCATAAAAACTGACCACCGGAAAAGTCAATGTAGTTTGACCGATAATGCAAAGTCAAACCATTGCTAGATTTTAAGTCGACCACACCAGTGAAAAATGGCCAAAAGAAATTGACAGTGCAAGACTCCTGTAGACTCTCACGAACAAGTCCAACTAGAAAACCGTGCAAAATTTCACCAGTGACTAAAGAAGAATGACAAATTCAGGTCACAAAAAAAAATCAATCACACAAATACCAATCTTGCATCTGAACCAGAAGTACTTGACCCTGTACTTCAAACTCAATCACCGGACTGAAAGAAAATGACATAAAAACTTCATCCCCCCACAAAATTTTCTCCAAAACCTTTGATATCACCAACCCACCCACTAAACACAAGAAAAATATAATTATGATGGGGCAGGACTACAACAACACACACAAATACACGAATGGACACACAGACAGTACCGGTACACATAATACATGACAACACAAACATATAAACCATTCAAATATTGCGCCCGTCAAAACCTTTATCGTAACTTCTACCCCTAATTTTCCCTACCAAATACTATCTCTGAAAAATAAATAGATCAAAATTCCCCAAATCATACAAAACTCTAGCTAACTGTAAGGTGCAATATCGAAGGCAACCAGCAGCCAAGTTTGCCCGCTATACTGGCCGTCTAACTAAACTAAACAATTACAATCCTGTTCTTTTTTATTCCCGAATGTTACCCTTAAAGTTACTGTTGTTGTTGTTGTTGTTCCAAATGAACAACAACAACGTGTCAGCAAACTCGCAAAATTTTCAAAAGGAACGCGAACTCAAACCAAAGTGTAAACTGGGGTAGTTCAAAATAACCCCGCCTCACTCGCGAGAAATTGTACCAAGATAAATATGACAAATAAAACCGCTCCGGCGAAAGAGAGGACTATCAAGGGCCCAATTTTCGTCACAATACAAAACGGACAGTTCTCGAAACTCACGAAAGAATCATTGTCAAACCACTCCATATATTGCACAAAGCTTGAAAACTATTGCCGTATAATCAATAGTTAACTAATGAAAGTCTTCTCACTTTCATTTGGAAAATCCGCCATTGAACAGCTTGTTCCACTCCCGAAAAAAACGTGTCCATGCTGACGAGGAAACATTATCCCAGAAATTCGCTGGGAGTTCAAAATTCCACAAAACCCCTTCTACAAAGTAACACACTTCCAGCTAACATCGACCCAATCGTAAATAAAAGTCAACAAATTTGTCAGGACTCAGGAATCTGATTTTCATACGCAAATTTTCTCCAAATGCAAAATGGCCGCCGATCTTGACAATGCAGTTCAGTTCGCCATCACTGCGTAAATTTGCCTAAAAATAACCACAAATCTACGCTTGATACTTTCACTTCTGATCACCAATTGTAGTAAGTACACCTAGAGTTTTAACCAGTGTAGTGGACATGCCTACCTGCTGGTTATAACCCCGAGAGAAGCAGTCTGTACGTCCTGTCTGTCCAAAGTCTGTATCTTCTCTGCTTTCTTTACCCAGCCCGCCAGCTATTCCCATTGGCTATTGGGCAAACAGCGCCCTCTACCATGGGAGATAGGGGAGACAACTCTATAATAAAGCAATTGTCTCCCCTGCATCACTGTGACACTAATGTTCATCAATAGTCTGTTACTGACAAGACTGTGAGAAAACCTATTCCCACTACAGTACACACGAGATGATTGTTCGATACATGTTACCAACCTGTTTTTGAATTCAGTCCCAAGATATTTAGGGAAATACGCCGTCTCAGAGTTTTAGGGCATGCCCCATTTCTGTAAACCGTTTCATCACACGCACCACTGCCAATTAATGGACGAGTCACAACATAAAGCAGAAATTCCGGGAAATTCTATGCAGAGCATATATCACAATACACAGCTATATTCAATCACCAGCCATAAGGCTTTATTAAGCGAAACGAATCAAACTGTACCTGTGGATAATGTATTTGCGGAATGGACTTGTTCCGGGGGTTCCTGGCATGCACTGCCATGTCATCACCGAAGAGGCGAAGTGTTATATTAAATAACGTTTTCTAACTCACTGTCCTTTCCAGAATGTGAGGCCGAACAATTTGATTGGGCCATTCGTCATCATCAACAGATCTGGTCCCGACGTGTCGTCAGAGGATGAAAGGACCGCCACCAGGTCGTCGACGGGAAAAATTCTGTGCCACCATAAGGTCGTTCTCGGGAAAGGATGCGAGGCTACCACCACCTGTATAACGCCAAAGAAGCTGGACAATCCAGACTTTCTTTCTGGAAGTTTTTATCCTGGCAAGCTCGCCAATGTAATTTTGCGGGTGCTGACGGAGAGTGGGCTTGAATGGGACGTCGACATTCTCGGGAGAAATAACATAAACTCTCCGAGAAGACTCCGGCTCGGTCAATGGTTTTCTCTGGACTCAAATCGGAGAACAACACATGTCGAAAGTCAGAAGATGTAGTTTTCATTATATGAACTTCGAACCAGCTACAACATTTCAACATACATTTGCGGACTTCACCGGTGGTGGTAGGAGACAAGGTGGTACCGTGTGGTTTGAAATCTCCAACCATTCATTTTTATTCCGTCCTGTAAGAATGTATTTACGTTCCCAATTCCTCAAACTTAATATTTTGATCGCTGGAGAAACCAAACAGACGACAGCTTTAATAAAACAATAATATCTAATATTTATTCATATAATCCCTACGTAATACATCGAAGTAAGATTTACCTTATGTGAGACAAACAATAGCCACAAAATATGTTATGCACATCAGTATAAGCATGCATGCTTCCATGTAAATAGATCCTATTCGGTTAATATCTATCTAGTTATCGGCACTATTCAAGACATCTTCTGTTGGTATGGAGGTAACCAACACCAAAAGCGAATTCCATGTTCCCAAACATCACTGACTTTATATAAGATAATAAATTACTTACATATCCTATCCATCATCCAAACCAGTACTAAATGTGTGTATTAGGGTGTGAGCGAAATGATCAGAGCCGATTGGTCCGTGGAACACCAAGTGGGGACTATCACAAGCCTTGAACGAAGACACACTTCCAGCAGTGTTGAAATGAAATTATCGCGTGGGGGGCTCGAAGTGTCCCCATCACAAGACAGAAAACACTTTTTTCCCATGAACTGCAGCTGATTTTATTTCTTTCAAATATGTTAGGCCGTTTGTAATATGATTTTTCTTAAGAGAAGACAAAGAAGCATGCACCATTAGAGTGAGAAATAAATAGCTAATTCACACAATTTCGGTTTAGTCTCGCACAGAACCCCACAGTCTTGCGCCTCGTGTACTCACGTGAAACTGACGTCTAGTTCCAGGTCAAAATGTTTAAATACAGATAATTTCATTGGCTCGTTTAAATGAAGCGGACATGTGACGTAATGATTGAAGTCAATGCTAAGGGTAATTATGTAATGAAATGGAAAATTCTCTTAGCTCGGTAAGACGATCCTAAGTCTTTTTCCATACCAGCGAACAACTGAAGCTGCAATTCCGGGGCCTTACGACCGTACATCCAGAGCTTCTCACGAGTGGTTTTCCACTTGGGCTAAGTCGGGGTGCTTTTCATAGGAACTTAGTCTCAGTTTGAGTCAATACTATAATTACCATCAATTTGCATCTACCACTTAGCGTAAGCTCGACTCACGAAATTAAAATTTCCCAAAATAGTTTCTTTAGTCGGATATTCCCGCGGAAGGTTTTTCCGCCTTCTGTCGCTTCTCGAGCTGAAAACGGCTATCCAAAACATTAAGATTCATTGATTTTCTGTCTACAAATGTACCTCTTCCCAGCTATTAATTTAAAATCTTATCATTGCAAGATAAGTGTCCAGATTACCAAATTCTTCCTTTATACAATTTCCCTCTCCGATCGATTAACCGCTGTCAAATTTGTGCAGCATGAACAACGTTCGATTCCAGCTTCCCCCACTGTTGCCTATTCCCAAAATGTTCACGTTCCGAAAGAGTTAATCATTAATGACTCTTTTTAAACTGTCACCTCAATTTCAACACAATTATACAAGCTGAGTGTAAAAATCAACACTACTTTATGGACAGTTAAAATATAATATCCATCTTATAATCTCCAAACCTCTTACCACCCCTATACCTCATAGCAGCGTCGTAAAGGTCATCTTCCGCTATTAAAAAGGCAGGGGCAGAAGTGGAGGGAGCCTGTGAAATGGAGCCTGCGCTGTGGGGAGGTTGATATATACAGGCTCGGCGGAAGCTGTTCAACATGGGGGGGGGGGGGAATCGGTGGTGGGATCGGGAGGACATGTGTCCTCCTCCCGCGAAGCGGAGTTCTGGGGGAGGAACGTTGCAAATCTATCATTCATTTTACGCACTTTGGCGCATTTTCAGGGACGTTTTTAGGGTGAAAATTTCCGCAATTTCCGCCTTTCTAACTCTTACAAAGAGGCAAAAAATATATACATAAAATCTTGTCGAAGTCAACTTCTAACACCTCTGCCAGAAAAAGATCACTTCGTCGAGTTATCGCATCAATGCATTAAGCTCAATTGTTTGAAGTTATGGAAGTTATGGTTATGAGTGCGAAGGATTTAAAACGTCGCTTCGTGAAAATACAAAATAGCAAATACAAAAGTGCATCCGTTGAGCTAAATTCATTTCTTCCATATATTCATATTCCATCAAAAGACAACTGCGTGTATTTTTGATGGCAGACTGTTGAGTGACATTTTGTGTTTTCAATATCAAATGACATGAATAAACATTTTGAGTTATATTAATGGTTGTGTTTGATTGTTGTTTTAGTGGATAAGTAAAGGGCAGTTACACTGCTAGTGCATGTGTGCAATCCAATTGATACGGACAGACTTTCGCGTGCCACTTCCTATACACATACTCATTTTTCTCTGTTTTTACAATTTCGGATGTATTGATTGTGCAATGACACAACGAATAGCTGATATTCACGGCATCTGCTTAATTGAATCTGATTTATATGTGATTTATTCAGGGAGTAGTACAACGGCGAAAAGTAAACGTAACGGACAATAATGAGCGATACACTGAAAACGTAATTTAACTGATAAGTAATGTATAATTCAAATATATTTTGATGATTTACCATTACCCATGCAGTATACCATTACGGAAAACAGGTGGAAAGCAATTTAACGGAACTTGTATGTCGAATAGGTACCGTCCAAGATGTAGGCATGTCATATTTAAGTATTTATAAAATCGAGGATACGCATCTATAATATCTTTAAGAAATTGTATGACATACATATGTCCCGAGAACATTTCAATGAAAGCGACATATATAAATTTCCTCTTTTCCACTCCAAGCAATCGTATACGTGTTTTGCTTGTCGTGGTATATAGTTAATGCAAGTGCTATTTGCATAGAAATCACACCCACTTGCAAAGAGATACAACTTGGTAAGATTTCACATGTTGGCATGCCCATTTACTATGGTAAACATATTGACACTTCTTGTGATAACTTCATCATATATATAATCTCATGTTTCCATACCTTAATTTGACATGTGCAACATACGTTCGACAGTCAAGGTTACATGACATTCAAATACAGGAATTAGGACATCAAACTAGATAAGTCAATACCAACATGCACTCCCCCGATGTTACTTCGAATTACGATACAATAACAAGTGAACAGGCAAACATTGACTGGATATAGCGTGCCCACTTCTGATTGTCTTCTATATAGTATAATGGTATAGCCGGTACCGACAGCTCTCTTGATCTTTATAATTATGCACAAATAACGCTAAAGGGGTGCAATTATCGCTTCAATCTAGTGTATAATTATTTTAAGAAAGAACATATCACAAAGGTGCGCTCTTGAAGTTATCGCGCCAAATATGGATGTCTGTGGGAATTCTATATTAATGTTATTAATATAACATCTGATGACATTTTGTGTTTTCAGTAGAAACAGAAGTATTCGAGAACAAGATTTGGTGGATGCTTGTTAAAATTGCCATTTTAGTGGACATGCAAAAGATGACACTCTGTGTGTCTAAATCCAATCTGACAGCCTTTCGCGTGCCACTTCTCCTGTAAAGTAATTTATGTCCCCATGTTTTTTTTTACAATCCCGGATGTAACATTGATTCGACAAAAGGCACTTTAAGAACAAATGATAATAAAGCACTCCAGAAATGCAAAACTACTTAATAACTAATTACATGTATATACATTTTCAGTATATAGTTAGGGAGAAAGAAAATGTATATATTAACAATTAGCAATTAACGGAGCTCGTCTCAAATGCATTTATTGAGGAAAGAGTATGTCGCTCTGTCACTGACAATTATACCTTCAGGTGTGTATTGCGATGTGTGCCTATACTGCATGCTATAGTAAAATTCAAATAATTTATTAATTCGAAGTTACTCACCCATAATCCCTCTTAAAATATATAAATGAATTCTGTGAACATTCTGGTTTGAGGTAATATGTGTCATGAGAAATAGGTTTCTTTCATATTAATGTACTCTCTTATATTGTATATCTGCTGCCTTATCTATTATCTGCCTTAATTAGAGAAAGCTGTTAGAATACAGCATGCATCAAAATAATGGGGATTTAGAATCCTTCAGATGTTGCCCGCCCAGTCTCACCGAAACTGAAGAGGCACTTCTTAGCAGCACTGTGCTATAATTGCATAGAAATCTCACACCCACTTGTAGAAAGGTACACATGCATGCATGGCAATATTTTCTCCCATTATGTCTCTTACCATGCATGACCATTTTACTATGGTGAAAATATTGGCACTTCTTCTGACAAATTCAACATATATATTATTCAACGTACATAATCTCATATACTTATTCAACATACATAATCTAATTATTCAACATACATAATCTAATATACTTATTTAACATACATAATATCATATTTATTCAACATACATAATCTCATATACTTATTCAACGTATATCTCATATACTTCTAAACCATGTCGCTAGCTGAAATATTGCTGAACGCGACACTAAACCTTAGTTCTCTCTCTCCCTATACCTCTCTCTCTCTCGGACTCCCTCTCTTTCTCTCTCTCTCTCTCTCTCTCTCTCTCTCTCTCTCTAACCCTTAATTTGGCATGTTTAACAAACGTTCGACAAGATTACATGACGTTAAAATATAGGAAAGTCAAATCACAACATGAATTCCCCAGATGCTATTTTGTACGATACAATTAAAACAGGTAAACATTGACTTGATACTATGTTCACTTCTGAATGTCCTCTATATCAACTAATTTTCAGTTGAATGCCTGTCAATAAACGGTAATTATAAAATACGGTGCAGCATTTTAGAGGTAAAAATCTGTTAAAAAGCAGTATTTGTAAAATACGGTGCAACATAATTTTACAGTTGAATGCACTGGCACATTTTCTGCCAGTACATTCAACTGTGAATTTACGGTGTAATTTATAACGGTGCATTAATTTTTAAGACTCTTTATTTTTTCGATTTCAACCCCATTACGCGTATAGGCCAAAATACCGCCTTATCGTACCACATCCTTTATTCGGCAATCCACGTATTAAATTTCATAAAAGTGAAATTAAAATAATTTATTAATTCGAAGTTACACAACCATAATCCCTATAAAAATATATTGAATAATTCTGTGAGTATTTTGGTTTGAGCCGATATGTGTCCCGATGTTTCTTTCCAAATGTTAAGTACTCTTATACTTTATATCTGCTGTCTTATCTTTTGTCTTGTATATTTATTGATAATGTCAAGTGCCTTAATCAGAGAAAACTACACTGTACTATACAACATGCGTCAAATCATGGGAATTTAGAACCATTCAGCTGCATGTATATATACCGCTCACCCTCACCGGAACTGAACAGGCACTTCTTGGCAGCACTGTGCTAATTGGATATAAATCACACCCACTTGGAGAGAGGTGCAAGATTTACACCATGAAACAACACAGCTTTCACATGTTGTCATCCTGTGTTTTACCATGTCCATTTTATTATTGTGAAAATATTGTCAATTCTTGTGACAACTTCAACATGTACTAAAAAAAAATCTCATATATACTTCCAGATGTATCATTTGACACCTGTAACAAACTTTTACCAAGATTGATGACCTTCACATGAAGGAATTAGAATATATAAGTCCGTCACATTCACCTCAAATGTTACTTTGACTGTATATTTACAAGTGAACAGACAAACATTTGCTTGGTACTGGGTGATCTTCCGCTATAATATAATAATATAGCCGGTATATCGACAAATCTCTTGTGCACAAATAATTGTAAAGTGGTACAATATACAACCAAGTGTATAATTATTTTAAGAAAGACCAGATCACAAAGGCTCTTGAAGTTATCACGCCATGGATGTTTGCGATGCATATGTTAGATGTGTGCATGGTGTTAACACTGGCTGCAATTATCACCTATATTGTATAACTTTGATGTGAAACTGTGGAATTAGAAGTTATTTGCCGATATAGATTACTGCAGTTTTCGTGGAAACTGTGTTAGACACAATCGTGGCGATATGTTTCCGTACAATCTTTTCTTAATTTGTGAATGAATTATGTTATGACTAGTTTTTTCACTCCGTCTTACATGACTGACTTGCTCGTTAAAGCCTGACCTTGAAATTATATGAATATCTGATTGTTTATAGTTTTCCACTGTATAATTTAACACATCATATATAGTGATATGTATATATATATAATTTTCGTTCATTTGTCATCATTGTCAATGTGATTATCTGTGTTCAATCAATAAAGAAGGTACGCTTGATGGAATTTATAAGGGTTCAAAGATAAGAAGTTATAACTTCTGATAGCATTTTTTTCAGTAGAAAAAAAATCATTTATCTGATCAGGTGTATATAATAATCGGAAACGAGATTTGGTGGATACCTGCTATTTTCATGGACAAGTAAAAGATGACACTTTGTGTGTCTAATCATGGATTATCCATGTAGAATCCATGGTCTAATTCAATCGCGTGCCACTTCCCATGGCAAAGTCATTTTTACAAACACGGATGTAATCTTGATTTGACAAAAGGCACTTTTAAGAATAAATGATAATAGAGCACTCAAGAAATGCAAAACGATACACTTAATAATTAATTACCTGTATATACATTTTCTGCAGTCAGCTGAATTTCTTTTTTTTAAATATGCATAATTTCCTGCGAATACAGTGTATTTAAAAATATATTTTTCTGACTTTGTATATGTGCCACTTCTGGAGAATAATGCATGTATAACGGCGCCTGATAGAATAGATCGAGTGTAGGAAAATCCCCCCCCCCCGGAAAACCTCCCCCTGGAAAGATTCCCCCCCCCCCTGGCAATAGTCCCCCCCCCCTAGGAATTTCTCCCCCCCCCCCAACCTTTCATTTATACCATATTAAGTGAAACTCCGAGAGCAAAATATTTGAAAAATGAACATTCATGGTTTATTAAAATACATACTGAAAACTTGATATAGCGACAGTTCCCCTCCCCAATCAAATTTAATGGTAAACTCCTTCCAATAAATTAATTTTTAAATAAAACAGACATAATTTTACAAGTATATATCTTTATTGAGAGATTTTTTTTACAAAATTTTTAAAATTCCATATTAATAATAAATACAGGTGAAAAGAGCCACCAAAAATTTACAGGAAAGACTGCAGAAGATTTGTGTCGACCGCAGAGATGGTGTGAAAACGATCGCAGAGACACTTCAGACCGTTGGTCGATGTACTAGGTACAAGTAAATTAATATAAGCATATATATAATATTACTGATTACATATGATTGTAGTGCTATTGTAAATGTATGTGATCGCAATATGTCTAGTTTTCAGTATATATTTTAATAAACCATGAATGTTCATTTTTCATATATTTTGTTCTCGGAGTTTCACTTAATATATGAAAGGTATAGGGGATAATTGGGGGGAAATTTCAGGGGGGGTTCATGCCTGAATAGAGTGTGTATAGTTCACCAATACACAACGGATACAAATTTGATATACCCAGATGCTAACTGGCTAACGATGTGTATTTAAAAATATATTTGAAGGCTTGTCATTGTCCATATTATATCGTGAAAAAAGACGGAGAGCAATTTAACGGTGCTTGTCTGAGATGCAGTATGTTGCTCTGTCGCAGAAATAACCTTCAAGTTGTTTATTGTGATGTGTGCACTCCACACATCCATTTCATCAAAGTGAAATACATATCCATTTCATCAAAGTGAAATACAAATAATTTATCAAGTGTTTCTTTCCAACTGTTTCTTTTCATACAAGTACTCTTATACTGTATATCCGCTGTCTTATCTGTTGTCTTGTGTCATGTCAAGTGCCTTAATTAGAGAAAGGTATATGACTAATAGTTTTCAACATGTCTCAGAATCATGGGGATTTAGAACCCTTCAGCTGTAGCCCTCCCACTTTCATCGCAACTGAACATGCACTTCTTAGCGTCACTGATGTGCTAATTGCAACAACACAGTCCATTTTAATATGGTGAAAATATTGGCACTTCTTGTGACCACTTCAACATATATATCTCATATACTTCTTAACAGTGTGTGCAACATACGTCCGACAAGATTACCTGACGTTCAAATATAGGAATGTCAATCACAACATGCATTCGTCAAATGTTACTTTGGACGATACAATTACAGGTGGACAGGCAAATATTGACTTGGTCCGTGCCCAATTCCGATTGTCCCCTATAGTATAATAGTATACGCAGTACCGACACTTCTCCTGATCTTTATAATTGTACGCAAATATTTCTAAACTGGTACAATTATCGCTTCAATCTAGTGTATAATTATTTTAAGAAAGAACATATCACAAAGGCGTGCTCTTGCGGTTATCACACCATGGATGTCTATGGGAAGATTATGTTAGACTTTGTGTCGTATAACACCCGCTGCAATTATCACTTATACGTTAAAAACTGTGGAATTGAAATCCTTTGCCGGAAGATTACTGTAATTTTCTGACTTGCCCTGTAAAGCCGGACATTTTTTATGTAAATCTGATTGTTTATATAGTTTGACACAGTATAGTTTAACACATCTATACGTTCGATCTTTTTTTTCAAGATTCATCCTCGCTGATGTGATTACCCGTGTTCAATCAATAACGAATGTACGCCAGATGGAATTTAGGGTTAAAAGATTTAAAGATAATATTTTAATTATATATTAATGATATTAATATAACATCTGATGACATTTTGTGTTTTCAGTATGGACATTTTGAGTTATATTAATGATCATGTGTATATAATAGTCGGGAACAAGATTTGGTAGAGGCTTGTTATTTTAATGGCTATGCAAAAGATGACACTCCGTGGGTTTAATCTAGTTGGACAGCCTTTCGCGTGCCACGTCCCCTGCAAAGTAATTTTACTTTCCGCGTGTTTTTACAATCCCGAATGCACCTTGATTGGACAAAAGGCACTTTAAGTATAAATCATAATAAAGCACTCACGAAATGCAACACTATACACTTAATAATTAGTTGTATATACATTTCTGCATATTAGCTGAGAAAGAAAATATAAATTGTTTTCAAAAATATGCATAATTTCCTCCGAATATACAGTGTATTATTATTATAAAAATAATTTGCTGACTTTGTATGTGTCACTTCTAAATCAGCACCAATTTGTGTTGAACTCAACAAGATTTTGTATTGATATGGAGCTCAACACAAAACCATGTTGATTTTAACACAAAACATTTTGTGTTGAAGCCATTTTAGCACAAAATTGCGTTAAAACAACACAGTTTTTTCCACAGTGTATGTTCACTTCTAAGTGTTCAACTAATTTTCAGTTGAATGCCTGTCAATAAACGGTAATTATAAAATACGGTGCAACATTTTACAGTTAAAAACCTGTTAAAAAGCGGTAATTGTAAAATACAGTGCAACGTAATTTTACAGTTGAATGTATACTGGCACCTTTTCTGCCAGTACATTCAACTGTGAATTTACGGTATGTTTTATAACAGTGCATTCATTTTTAAGACTTTATTTTTTTGATTTCAACCGCACCACGCGTATATAGGCCAAATTACCGCCTTATCGTACCATATCCTTTATTCGGCAATCCAAGTATTAAATTTCATAAAAGTGAAATTAAAATAATTTATTAATTCGAAGTTACACAACCATAATCCCTCTACAAATATATTACAAATGAATAATTCTGTGAGTATTTTGGTTTGAGCTGATATGTGTCCCGATGTTTCTTTCCTAATGTTAAGTACTCTTATACTTTATATCTGCTGTTATCTTTTGTCTTGTATATTTATTGATAATGTCAAGTGCCTTAATCAGAGAAGGCTATACTGTATAAGACAACATGCGTCAAAATCATGGGGATTTAGAACCCTTCAGCTGCATGTATATACAGCCCACTCTCACCGGAACTGAACAGGCACTTCTTGGCAGAACTGTGCTAATTGGATAGAAATAACACCCACTTGGAGAGAGGTGCAAGATTTACATCATGAAACAACACAGCTTCCACATGTTGTCATCCTGTGTTTTACCATGTACATTCTATTATTGTAAAAATATTGGCAATTCTTGTGAAAAATTCAACATGTACTAAAAAATATCTCATATATACTTCCAAATGTATCATTTGACATCTGTAACTAACGTTTGCCAAGATTGATGACGTTCAAATAAAGGAATTAGAATATATAAGTCAATCACATTCACCTCAAATGTTATTTTGACGGTATTTACAAGTGAACAGGCAAACATTTGCTTGATACCGTGTGATCTTCCTCTATAATATAATAGTATACCCGGTATATATCGGCAATTCTCTTGATCTTTATAATTGTGCACAAATAACTCTAAAGTGGTACAATATACAATCAAGTGTATAATTATTTTAAGAAAGTCCAGATCACAAAGGCAGGCTCTTGAAGTTATCACGCCATGGATGTTTGCGATGCATATATGTTAGCAGAAGTTCATGAACTTCTGATGTTAGATATTGTGTGGTGTTAACACCGGCTGCAATTATCACCTATATATATTGTATAACTTTGATGTGAAACTGTTGAATTAGAAGTTATTTGCCGATACAGTTTACTGCAGTTTTCGTGGAAACTGGGTTAGACACAATCTTATCTTAATTGTCATGGTGGCGATATGATTCCGTACAATCTTTTCTTAATTTGTGAATGAATTATGTTATGACTAGTTTTTTCACTCCGTCTTACATGAATGACTTGCTCGTTAAAGCCTGCATGACCTTGAAATTATATGAATATCTGATTGTTTATATAGTTTTCCACGGTATAATTTAACACACCATTGTGATAAGTATATATATAAAATCTTCGTTCATTTGTCGTCATTGTCAGTGTGATTATCCGTGTTCAATCAATAAAGAAGGTACGCTTGATTCAAAGATAAGAAGTTATATCAATATCAAGGGCGGATCCAGCCAAAATTCATAGGGGGGTCGACTATCACAGCCCAACAGGCGAGGGTCCAGGGGCCGCCTAGGCCCCGGAAGCTCCGGGGTCCTAGATCGCCGGATATGCGTTCTGAGCGTTTTCCCGGAAATAAAACTGATCATAATGTATGCGGATTTATGGTTCTATTTTCACGATTTTCCCGCAATTATAAGCACCCATCGATGTTGAAAAAATCGCACCTCATGCCTGCATCCATTTGACTTTCTAGTTATATTTAAAACATACAAAACGATGGCATTTAGTTTCTGAAAGGGAAACCAATATGCCTACAGATACGGTTCATTCACAAAAGGATAAAACAAGGAAATCCTCACAGCCCAACAGGCGAGGGTCCAGGGGCCGCCTAGGCCCCGGAAGCTCCGAAGTCCTAGATCTCCGGATATGCGTTCTAAGCGTTTTCCAGGAAATAAATTCGAACATACTGTATGCAGATTTATGGTTCTATTTTCACGTTTGTTTCGCATTTATAAGCACGCATTGATATTGTAAAAATCATACTTCATGCCTGAATCCATTTGACTTTCTAGTTGTATTTAACAGATAAGAAATCGAGGAACTTTACATCATGGAACATTAGAACCAGTATGATACCGATTCATTTACACAAAGCTAAAATAAGCGATCCTCATAGCCTGACAGGCGAGGGTCCAGGTGCCGTCTAGGCCCCGGAAGCTCCGGGGTCTCAGGTTGCGGGAGATGCGTTTTACACGTTTTCCCGGAAATAAATCTGAACACAATGTAGGTAGATTTATTGTTCTATTTTCACATTTGTTTCGCATAAACACGCATCGATATTGAAGAATATGCCTGACTCCATTTGACTTCCTGGTTTAACACAAACAAAACAGGCCTATAACACACCACTATACACGTGGTGCGCTCGCGGCGATAATATCTGATTTTAGAGACATATTGAAACTCCAACTTAAATAGTACACTCACAAACTACATGAATAGATGATCTGTTTAATACATATATAGATACTCTAATTACATAATCCACATTCATTTAATTTACATATCATTTCAAGACATTATTTCTACGTGGAATCCCAGGGTTCGCTGCATGATCCCTCATTTTTTTTGAGGTTTCATGGGGGGGGGGGAGATCCGCCCTTGAATATAACTTCTGATATAGCATTTTGTTTTTTTTCAGTAAAAAATTTTTCATTGATCATATATTGATCAGGTGCATATAATAATCGGAAAGGAGATTTGATGGATACCTGTTATTTTAATGGACAAGTAAAAGATGACACTTTGTGTGTCTAATTCAATCGCGTGCCACTTCCCATGCAAAGTAATTTTGAGGCCGCATGTTTTTACAAACCCGGATGTAACCTTGATTGGACAAAAGGCAGTTTAAGAATAAATGATAATAGAGCACTCAAGAAATGCGAAAACGATACACTTAATACTTAATTACCTGCATATACATTTTCTGCAGTCAGCTGAATTTCTTAAAAAAAATATATGCGAATACATTGTATTAAAAAAATATATTTTTCTGACCTTGTATGTGCCATTTCTCTATATGGAGAATAATTCATGTAACGGCGCCTGATAGAATAGATCGGGTATATAGTTCACCAATACACAACGGATACACATTTGATATACCCAGATGCTAACTGGCTATTGATGTGTATTTAAAAATATAGTTGAAGGCTTGTCCATAATATACCGTTAAAAAAGACGGAGAGCAATTTAACGGTGCTTGTCTAAGATACGGTATGTTGCTCTGTCGCCGAAATAACCTTCAATATAGTGTATTGTGATGTGTGGACTCCACACATCCAGTTTCATCAAAGTGAAATACAAATAATTTATCAATTCGAAATTACACACCCATTTATTCCTCTTATTCTCTGAACATTCCGATTTTAGAAATAGGTTTCTTTCCAACCGTTATACAAGTACTCGTATATACTGTATATCCGCTGTCTTATCTGTTGCCTAATTGTGTTATAATGTCAAGTGCCTTAATTAGACAAAGGTGTGTCTAATAGTTTCCAACATGTCTCATAATCATGGAGATTTAGAACCCTTCAGCTGTATAGCCCTCCCACCTTCATCGCAACTGCATGAACATGCACTTCTTAGCGTCACCGACGTGCGAATTGCAACAACACAGCTTTAGCCTGTTATACCATGTCCATTTATTATGGTGAAAATATTGGCGCTTCTTTGTGACCACTTCAACATATATAAATCTCATATACTTCTAAACCTTAATTTGACATGTGAAACATTCGTTCGATAAGGTTGCCTGACGCTCAAATATAGGTATTTTCTGTCAATCACAACATGCACTCGTCAAATGTTACTTTGGACGATACAATTACAGGTGGCCAGGCAAATATTGACTTGGTACCCTGCCCACTTCTGATTGTCCTCAAAAGTATAATGACATATATACCCAGTACCGACAGTTCTCTTGATCTTTATAATTGTGCACAAATATTTCTAAAGTGGTACAATTGTCGCTTCAATCAAATGTATAATTATTTTAAGAAAGAACATATCACAAAGGCGTGCTCTTGCGGTTATCACGCCATGGATGTCTGTGGGAAGATTATGTTAGACTTTGTGTGGTATAACACTCGCTGCAATTATCACCTATACGTGAAAAACTGTCATGCGAAACTGTGGAATTGAAATTCTTTGCCGGAAGATTATTGCAGTTTTCGTGGAAACTGTGATAGACGCAATCGTATCTTGTGAAAACAGTCAAATTACGTCCTTGTAAATCATGAGTGGAAGGCAACATGAAGATCTGTGTCATATAGTCTTCTCTTAATTTGTGAATGAATTATATATGGTGACTGCGTGGTTCTTTACTCCGTCGTACAAGAATGACTTGCCTTGTAAAGACGGACATTTTTAATGGAAATCTGATTGTTAACATAGTTTAACAATATAGTTTGACACAGTGTAATTATTTAACACATCATAGTTATACGTTCGTTCGTTTTTCAAGATTCATCCTTGCTGATGTGATTACCCGTGTTCAATCAATAACGAATGTACACCAGATGGAATTTAGGTTCAAAGATATAAAGATATTTTTAATTATATATTAATGATATTGATATAACACCTGATGGCATTTTGTGTTTTCAGTATATGAACATTTTGAGTTATATTTATGATCATGTGTATTTTATAGTCGGGTGCTTGTTATTTTAATAGATATGCAGAAGATGACACTCTGTGGGTTTAATCCAATTGGACAGCCTTTCGCGTGCCACTTCCCCTGTAATTTTATTTCCGCATGTTTTTACAATCCCGGATGTAACCTTGATTGGACGAAAGGCACTTCAAGAACTTCACCACTTTACACTTAATAATTAGTTATATATGTATATACATTTCTGCAGAAAGAAAAGATAAATTGTTTTCAAAAATATGCATAATTTCCTCCGAATATACAGTGTATTTTTATTATAAAAATATTTTGCTGACTTTGTATGTGTCACTTCTATATGGAGAATAAAATGCATGCAACGGCCCATGATATAACTGATGTAGTTCGCCAATACACCAATACACAACGAATACACATTTGATCTACAGATGCTAACTGGCTATAATGATAGGTATTTGGTCTGCCATTGCCCATAACCCGTACAGTTAAAAAAAAAGAAAAAACCCGACGCAGAGCAAGGGAATGTCGCTGAAGTATACCCTTCTCGTGTGTATTGTGGCGTGGGCATAATTTGCATGGAGTTCATTCGGCAATCCATGCTCGTATCAATATTTACTTCGAAATTACACACCAATAATCTCTCTAAAATATATTACAACTGAATAATTCTGTTAACATTTTGGTTTGCGCTGATGTGTCATCAAAAACAGATTTAGTATTACAAGTTGTGTATTGTTGCGTAATAGTTATATGAACGGACTTAATTAGATAAAACGCTGACGGAATAGTGTACTATACATGCGTCAAAATCCTGGTGATTTAAGACCCTTCAGCTGAAAGTAGACCGCCCATGCCATGATCTCACTGTAACTGAACAGGCACTTCTTGGCAGCTCACCATGTTGAGAGGTATCAGATTTACTCCCATGCAACACCACAACTTTCACATGCTATCTATATATACCATGCCCATTTTAATATGGTGAAAATATTGGCATCTCTGGTGACGACTTCAACATAAATAAATCTCATATAAACCAGTTACCTTAATTTGATATGTGCAACAATACGTTCGAGGGTGTTCGATAAGGTTGCCTTATGTTCAAATATAGGAATGTCCATCACAACATGATGCACTCCTCAAATGTTACTTTGCACGGTACAATTACAGGTGAACAGGCAAACATTGCCTCTTCTGTCCACTTCTGATTGTCCTAGCTCTATAATAGAACACCCGGTATACCGACAGTTCGTTTTTCATCTTTAGATTTGTGCACAAATAACGCTAAAATTGGTACAATTATCGCTTCAATCAAATGTATAATTATTTTAAGAAAGAACATATCACAAAGACATGGTCTGGAGGTTATCACGCCATAAATGGATGTCTGTGGGCAGTATATGTTAGACTTTGTGTGGTAGAACACCCTCTGCAATTATTACCTACTTGTGCAACTTTTATGTGAAACTATATGGAATTTGAAGTCGTTCGCCGAAAGATTACTGCAGTTTTCGTGGAAACTGTGATAAACGCAATCTTAAAAAGGAGTACTTACCTTATTTTTGAGTGTGACTATATTTATCAGCAATCGTATTCCAAGCCTTATTATATAAAACTTAGGTTGATAGAATGCGAAATAAAGGAAATATTGACTATTCGTTGCTCGCAACGGCGTGCACTGGGCGCCGCCATTGCACCATTGCGTGACGTTTTTAGATGAGCGGAAGTCAGTTTATACTCATCTAAAAACGTCACAACGTCATGGAGATTTAAGGTTGATCGTGCTGGTCATGCCGATAATTCGCAGGAGAAGGAACCCAGTAAATTCACTGACGTTCTAGTTGATTTTAGAAGTTCAAGTGTAATCATGAAAATGTTTATGAACTTAGAAGCATCGTCGTTCAACTGAAATCACTTTACAATTTCAGAGGACGCTTTTTTAGTTTACCGCTCAGTTTCAAATTTTGTCCAAATTGAATCGGGCAGGTCTCAGCTGAGAAACTTTGGGAACAAATTGTTTAGTTGGCGAAGATAACCTAAATCAATTTCCTTTTACGAATTCCCCCCGTAAGATTTGCCTCGCCAGTTTTTTCCTCGAATTAAAACTCGAACCCAGAGTAATTCAAATGCCGTAGTTGGAACGTCCCTGGATCAAGCGTTAGCCGTGACGTCCTGAATGCTGACGTCATCAGTCACGTCATCCCACAGACAATATGGCGGCGCCCACGTCGACCTCAAAGCGGAAACATGACTTCACAAATTGTAATAAAACTAATAGGGTATCGCCCCCAACGAAAGTAAAATAGTTGGTTATATTTCTTTAAGAGCCCAACCTTTGTAATAGGAACATATATAAAATAAGGTAAGTACTCCTTTATTAATGGTGAAAGTCAAATTACGTCCTTGTAAATCATGGGAGGCAACATGAAGATAATATGTTTCCATATACCGTCTTCTCTGAATGAATTATATATTATGACTGATTTTTTACTCCGTCTTACAAGAATGACTTGCCCTGTAAAGCCTGACATTTTTATGGATACCGGTATATATATGTGATTGTTTATAGTTTGACACAGTATAGTTCAACACATATATATAGTATACGCTCGTTCGTTTGTCAACTTTCATCCTTGCTGATGTAATTACCCGTGTTCAGTCAATAAAGAATGTAGGCTTGATGGGATTTAGGGTTCAAGATATAAGATAGCATATTAATTATATATTAATATAACATCTGATGACATTTTGTGTTTTCAGTATGAACATTTTGAGTTATATTTATGACCATGCATGTGTACATTATAGTCGGGAACGAGATATGGTGGATGCTTGTTATCTTAGTGGACATGCAGAAGATGACAGTGTGTGTGTCTAATCCAATTTGACAGCCTTTCGCGTGCCACTTCCCCTGCAAAGTAATTTTATGCATGTCCGCATGTTTTTGCAATCCCGGTTGTAACCGTGATTGGACAAAAGGCACTTTAAGAATAAATGATACAGCACACGTGAACTGCAAAACTGTGCATACACTTAATAATTATATATGTATATACATTTTCTGTATATTTAGCCGTAAAAAAAATATTTTCAAATATATATGCATAATTTCTCGCGAATATATAGTGTATTTTATTTTATAAATATTTTGCTTTGTATGTGCCACTTCTATATGGAGAATAATATATGTGACGGCGCATGATAGAACTGATATAGTTCACCAATACACAACGAATACACATTTTATATACCAAGATGCCAAGTGGCTAATGATGTGTATTTGGAAATACATTTGAAGGTTTGTCATTGCCCATAATCTTTACCATTAAAAAAACAGATGGTGAGCAATTTAACAGATCTAAGGGAAAGATTATATCGTTCTGTCGCTGAAATACCCTTCTGGTGCATGTGTGTATTGAGATGTGTGCCTATATTGCATGCTAGGAATTTATGCCGCAATCCATTCCTCATTTCACCAAAATGAAATTCAAATAAAACCCGAAGTTATAAACTCATAATCCCTCTAAAAATATATTACAAACGAATGATTCTATTAATAGTCTGGATTGAGCTAATGTATCGTCATCAGAAACAGATTTCTTTCCCACTATATTACAAGTTATAGTTATGTGAAGTGCCTTAATTAGATAAAGCTCTGACGGAATAGTGTACTACATGCATCAAAATCATGGGGATTTAGGACCCTTCAGCTGAAAGTAGACCGCCCACTTTCGCCGAAACTGAGCATACAGGCACTTCTTATAACAGTATGCTAATTGCTATAGAAATCACACCCTTTTTTCTAGGTATAATTACCATGAAGATTTGTGGGCTGACAGACTGCCATGCACTAACACCTTTTCGCTTACCATCATTTCCGTTCTCATATTGTTAAAATAGTACCGTTATAATGTACTGCAAATAAGCTGTATATACCTGTTCCAAATACGTGAAACATGAGGTATATATCTAATGTTACAATCGATATGAATCAAAGGCAAAGCTCCATTGTTATTGATTTTGAATATTTTCTCTATTGGAAATCAATATATACAAACCCATGATCTGAACTCGTGATCGTGTGCACATGTTTATCATTGGAGAAAAAAACATGTCCGATCATAAAACCATCACCACTCGAATCTGCCGATTTGTCTAGCTGATTGGACACGAACGTCTATATACATTTGACTGTTTCAGTGCAGAAGTTTACAAGAGCGTGCATTGTCCCCTGTACGACGTAAAACGAAATAATTCAATTTCACATACGGATGAATCTTGAACGTGTTTCCAGAATTAGCATAGCTGTTATGTTCTTCTAATAGTCAAGATTCGGTTATCCCGAAAACACAAAAATTGGTGTACTGAGCTTGAAATAGGTCAACTTCCCATCGAGAGTTTAAAACAAGGGAGTGAACCCCTGGTGAACAACACTGAAAAAAAAAATGAAAAGAAAACCCCCCAAAAAACCCCCACTGGGGCTGTCCTACAGGTCCGCAGAATAGATGATGATCGTTCAATCATGAAAATAAACGACCCCTCACCTTCCCCAACATATACACTCTCTCCTCACTCAAGACTTTCTTCAATTCACACGCAAAGATCTGTAAGGAACCGAACCATCTGTGCCATTTCAATACAGTTTCTGACATTAATTTTCCATTCATTTCACTCAACATGGTTCCTTTCTATGCTTCCGTAACATGGTTCTCATGTGACACAGAAAAGTGGCATATTTTACACCTTCCTATTTCTCATGCGTGCAATTCAAGATACCCCCACCCTCCCAATACCACTAACATCCTTCTTATGCGTTCTCTAAAAATCAATTTTGTACATATCTGTTTATAACCAGGCATAATGCAAAAACATAATTTTACTGGGGTGTAAGAAATTCGCGTCGGCCATTATATAGAAGACATTTTCTAATTAAAATGAAAATTATGTGGGCTCACGCAAATTCGTGACTAAGTCAGGAAATGTGTAGCAAGATGTCAAAGCCTTTGGAAATGAATTGCATTGATTTTCGTATAGTCTTAACTGAAATTTGTAATTAGTTTTATGGGTAAGGTGTGTTACTGTATTGCATGTAACAGGGTCGATTTTCTCAAAATACCCAGTCAATTCAATTCAATTCAATTCAATTCACTTTATTGTACCAAACACCCAACATAGGGCAGTGCACAAATTACTCTAACACAATAACTCAACAACAGAATAATAGGACTAGAATGAAGACTAGATCATGGAACTAATACATGTATGCTAGAATGGAACACTTATGTAACCTTATGAAAATTTTGTATATATACATAGGCCTACACATGTACATGTAGCAGAAAATATATACCCGTACTACAATATACTGTTTTACTGAAGAGCTGCAACACGTATTCGGTTGAACTCTGCTATATGATGACATATAATATTACATAATATAGGGACCTCATTACGAAAGATGTACAAGAATCTTTCCATATCTCCCAGAGCAAGAAACTCCCTCTCTTCGTCTATAATTGAGGAGAACAGAGACTGTCGCTTAGACGAGTACTTGTGACATTGTATAATAAAGTGAAACTCATCTTCAACACAGTTGGGGCAGAATGGACAGTATCTATTCTCTGGAGCGATTGAAGTGTATCTACCCTTTTCAATCATTAGACTATGGTTACTTAAACGGAGCCTGCTAAAGGTTTGTCGATATTTAAAACAAGCAGTGTGTAACAAGTATGGTTCAGTTTCTATTACTGATTTTACCTTGCGATATGTTCTTAATTTATTACCACTGCCTTTATTGACATTGTCATTAAAAAGAAGTTGTATAAAATGATTAGTCATAAGATCTGCTGTTTTCTCTTTACTTGACACTAGTTTCACAGATAGTGGGGTAGTCTGTGATATTGTGATGTTCCAGTTATCTAACTCCTCATATAGTTTTTTAATATTACTAAGCCAACAACTTTTGTTATTGGATGATAGAGTTTGACAAGCCCTATATGCATGAGAGATAAGTCTGCCTGTTTGACACAATGATAACCTGTGTTGATATTTCGTAACGGCAGTAAGAATATCTCTTAGTAAAGGATATTCTCCTAATTCAGCTCTAACAGCCCAGTTAGAAGCTCTTTTATTGACACCGAGTATGTATTTGCAGAATTTTATGTGTACAGCGGTGTGGTGTATAAATTCTTGCACAGAGTTGTGAGACCCTTCATTTGGACAAGAATCAAATTTGAGGCCATTTTGTCGAAACACCGATAAAGAAGCCGAAGATAAAAGATAACTGTTCTGGTGAGTTTGAAGTGTAGTAAATACACCGCTCGTACAGGCAGGTGATTACAACAGCTGCCGGCTTTTAGCAAGTTTTTCTTTGTGATTCCGCACAGCAACTTGTCGCAGCTTGCAGCCTTGATGAATGAATGAAACCTCTTCGTGACCTGTGGCGTTAGCCGTATAAGGATAATGTATTCATGTAGTGCGCATTTGATTGGCCAACCTTTGACCCGTGTGGTTTCTTGTTTCGACAAGACCTCAACCTGCTTTGACTGGCCTCAGTTTATTCACGGCTGACAACTGAGGATAGTGTATATAAAGTTAGACGGGCGAAAAGAAGTCATTATAGCGAACTCTTCTGTCAACTTAACGAGGTAAGATCACCTTTACGGTTATGTTAACTTTCTTAGATGTTTAGTGTAGACTATTACATATCGACGTACCGTATTAAGCTAGCTTAAACAACCAGAAAGTGTATTAACAATTCGTGTATTCTCATACGTCATTCGTGAACGTTCAAGTGAGTCATGTGTTTATCGGAGTTTTCCCCACGAAACTTCCTCTCCAAACTTTCCTTGGGAACGGGAGACATTTCAGAAAAAAATATCCGAATTTCAACGACAACCGCCACTTTCCATAGAACGACTGCACAAAACTTATACGAATCCAAACGAAGGAGTTGAACGAATCTATAATATTCATGTAACTTTATTTCTGTAAATGTAACAAATTTATACTATATGCAATGTAACAAATATGTTACTCTGTGTAACACATTTGTTGCTATAAGATGTTATAAAATGTAACCTTGTGTAACACATTTGTTGCTATAAAATGTAACAAATATATTATTCTATGTAACACATTTCTTACCATAGAATGTATATCTTACGTAACAAATTTGTTACAATTTCTGATTTTTCACAATGAAAATGCATCTCGAGCTAAATTCGAAGGCAAATTCAACACGTATGTGGTGTAGATATGTACAAAACTGTGCCTGTGGCGTACATTACGTATGCATCGGTCTATATCTAGACGGGAAATGACTTTTTTTTATTACTACTCAATGATTGCAATCTGTCATATATATAAGAGAACCGGTTCAATAGCGGTAAAGTGTTTCCTATGGTTTTACAGTAAAATATGATACAATCTTCAAATGCTCCCTGCCTGTAATGCACTGCACGCTTGAGTTGCATGTTTGTGTGATAGAAAATAGAATAATTTTGAGAATGTATACTAAATTCATGAATTCCACAGAGATAATCTGGTACAGTCCAGGTGTATATTAGGGCCCCGTGTAATGTTCTCGAGTGCTCAGCGGGATCTGAAGTGTTTTGATAACGTAAATTCCCAACCTTAGACATGTAGCTATATATTTTCCCACTTTTAAATCTGTATGTTATTTTTGAGATATTTAATTGACCCCTTGTTCTTGCTTTGTTTTTCCAGATCTCTATATATCCAGAATGTACCGAGGTACAGTTGTAGCTTTAACCGTGGGGGTGGTGTTAGGATTTTTGTGTGTCGGCCTGGCGGACAGCAGATTCCACAAACATGATGAGGTCGACAAGCCGATACCAGCCTGCCATACTGGAAAATATTATAACCACAAACTCAAAGAATGCAGCAAATGTTCAAGATGTCCTTTGAACAAAATCATTCGACGACCATGCGGGAAACATCAGAATACTATTTGCGGTCCGTTTAGGGAATTCGACCGATTCAAGCAGGCTCCAGCTGACAAGGCTTCAAACAACGCCGCCGACCCCTCTCTGGATACACCGGGAAAGAAAGAACATACGGAGAAAAACAACGATATCGGGAACAATATAAACAACAAATCCGGGGACAAGGAATACGTGGATTACGAAACCGTGGAGAAAAATAGTGCAGTTGCGCGAGTCGGTGCAGGCGAAAGTGAAAGTAAAGAAGCGGGACGATATGAACCGGGTTTGGCTACCATGACGAATGAAGCTGATGGTCAGTGGAAGATGTTGGCCTTGGTTCTGATTGGCGTCTTGTCCGTTGTTTCTCTATTACTCGTGTTCTTCGTGGTCATGGCCTGTTACATGTCGAAAAGAAGGAGGTTGACGGAGAAAAAACTGATTTACAGTTCAGGTGAGGAAATTAGACTTTAGTAGAAATATTTTCACTCATCTCATCTGCATGTGACCTTAGCCCCAGAAAGTCCCAAATTGAAGCTGCTCATTAAAATTCACAATATGCTTAAATTATGTAACGAAAATGCCTAATTGCATTTTCCGGTCTTGCTTTAACTAATTTATCAGATGGAAGGAAGTACTCCATCCTATTTAAATATTTAATTATAGTGCAATGTGCTTTGAAATAATGTTGACAAAGGTGGGCTGTTCAATTGAACCCAGCCATTTCCTTGATTCCGTATGCAAAGTTATGGGTAGAGGAAATAAGTTCACCGAGTTAACAGAGTGTATACATGTGTATTGAAATTTCCAATACTCGTGTATCACATTATGTTTATTGGCATGTATTCATTGCTTGTACATATATATTTATTTATTTTTAAATCATGTACGATCACTATATATTAAAATGCATGTATCCAGATGGTAATATGCCCTCATGATTTTATTATGACGCATCACATATACTTTGTACATAAAAACATCTGGTTTTATTTTCGTGTCACAAATTAAATGTATCAAAAGATATATCTTGTTCAACAGTTTCATCTCTCATCATGTAAAACTCTGCTTTCTCGTTCTCGATAAGTTAAGTTTTATGATTTCACACCCAGGGTAAGAGCCATCGTGACAAACCGTATACTTTAACAAAGGTATTCATAAAAAATATATATATTAAAAAATATTATTTAAATGCATGTATTATTATATTGGTTTTCTGCTGTAGTGCCAGAAATTTACAGTTTGTTTCAGAAGGTTTAGGGAAGATGTCACATGTGATGAAGGCATTTACATAGTGCTTTTACAAATACATGTGCTGACAAATAAATAGAGGAATATTTGAACAATGTCTTTAGAGCTGATTATGAAAAGTTGTCAATAATTGTTCTCGGGAAGGTTGTGGAATTCAATAAAGAAATGTGAAACCTTCGATTTTATTTTTTTTATATTGATTGATATTGTAAAACAATTGACACTGAAGTTGTTATTTGAAATTTCCTCCCTGCATCATGGCATTTCCAAACTCCATGCTTTGTGACAGGAGGGGTGGAGATAATGTCAAGGTGCCCTATGGAGGGGGGGGGGGGGGGGGTGAAAAAGTTATGACACAGAAGGTGTTAAGTGTCTTGGTCTTATGTAAATTTAGCAGCTATACGGTTGTAGATAGGATACATCATGGATATATATCCATGATGGTATACACCAATGGTATCACATATACAGTTTACACTCAAGTGAATATCTTTTACATAAACACCATATTAGCACAGTATAATCCTATCCCAATAATATACCCACCTGACAGGCTTTGTTATATTAAATTAATTTACAGTCCATTAAATTATACTATTTGTAGACAATTTAGCCTGCATGCCAAGTTTGCATTTCAAATCACTTTGGTGAAAGACATTACTCTAATTGATGTTTCCGTGATCTTATAGTACACTGAACCCAGTATATTTGCCTATACTACTTCAACTTTTGGACTATTGAAACCTTAATGTTTGGTGAAGTTGACAAGTTTATTTTGACCTTAATGACACTTCAAAATCCACTGTTTTGTGTTTCATGGACAAATTTAATACTTGCCACAGCTTTGGTTATTTATTCCCTGTGTAGAGTAGATATGTATAAAGTCCTAGATAAAGTCCATGTTGAGCAGCCATAGAACCTAGCCATGAAAGATAAACTTCAGTAAACAGTACACACCACTGCCCTTAAATCCTCTCCAAGTCTGCACAGCCCTGTATATAGCACATGCCTTCAGGGTCATTGAACAGTCTAGATTGTCAGGTCTTTAAAGATTGTGTGGTAAAAGGTGTAAAGATGAATGCAAAAGAACTTTAGACCACTTCAATGTGAATGGGTGTCCAGTTGAGAGGGTGTGTGTGGCATTGTATATTTTCATGGAGACTTGAACTTGGTCAGGTCCAAATAATGTACTTTAAGACTTCGTAAGATGGGCTAAAACATTTGCACCTGGGACAGGAGATTAGTTGATAAGAACATATATGTATTAATTTACACACATATTTTCTTCGCTCTGCATACTTTTATTATTCAAAAATATCAGTATATCAGCAACTGCAAATATATTTCTGATAAATTATAAAATAACAATAATGTGGCATTTTGTTGAAAATTGTGGGCGATTCGATAAAAAATCACTCCGAAAGTAAAAGATGCTGTAAAAATAAACACATTTATATTATGTATCAAATATTAACAACAAACCGGATTCACAAACATACTAAAATTTGTAAAACATGCTGAAAACATGAATGAGACTGTTTTTCATTCATAAGTCAGAAACTTAATTGTTCACTCAAGCAGTATATCATTGATAGTATAAGTTAGAAAAAAACATAAAAAGAATAGCCTGGGGTGATTTTTGTTGCATTTGACTGGATTTGCCCTCATGGGTTAGCTATCAGTGTGGTATTATCACATCCTCCTTTTATCCCCGCCATGCATCAGTTGTCTGGAGTCATGTGACAGGAAATATCGAGTTCCAGGGCAAATACCTTCTACAAATGCTGGGGCCAGGGAGCCTGATCCTCTGGCTGGCCTTGTTCAATAGAAGGACTGATAGAAAATATTACAGCCATGCTTGAATGATTTGCTGTAAAACTGAAAATTAGAACTCTGAAATTTTCCCCAATATCCCGAAAAACTAGCATCAAAATTTCTTGCAAATCCATAATTGGTTAACATATTCAGATGTATACTGATGTAGCAATAATTCTGGGTGTGCATAGGCAATCCTTGAAGGAAAAAAATGTAATTTGAAGTAATTCAATGTTGTTTCTGATTAAAACATCTACGGTTTCTCAAATAATGGGAATAAATCTATGGTATCCAGTTCCTCTAATTTTACGTTTTCGTGTAAGAAACGGAAACAGGTAATCCTTCTCCATCATTCATCCTGTGGAGAGATGACATTTAAATAAAAACCAAGATTTATTGAGTCCCGAAACCTGTTGAAAACTACAACATTGAATTAAAGTGTTTAAAGTTTCAGATTTCTTTCATTCAAAAATCCAGTAATTCTAGAAGACATGTAGGTCATTGTTGTAGTATTTAGTAGAAAATTCACAAAAAAACTTCTATTATGTAGCAGTATATTATTCCATCTCAAATTAACTAATACACTACAGTCCAAACTATCTACTTTCATATAGGCCTATATGATGTTAAGTATTTGTAACAAACATGGGAGTGTAGCTGTTAGAATGTAAACTTACATTGCACCATTGTTTTGAGTGGAATACATTGTATGAACCAATTTAAACTTTGTTTCTAAAAATGGCAAAAATGTAAAAAAAAATTGTATGAACCAACCGAAACTTTGTTTCTAAAAACTGCAAAAATGTATAAAAAAATCCTGTAAAAATTGTAACAAGTAGGACTGTGCTGAAGATACATTGTGATGAGATTGATCAACTTTAGAACTAATGTTTCTTTTAAAAGAGCAAAAAAATAAAAATAGTTACGTTACATTGTTATCAGATACATGAAATAGTTGAGACAGCGTTTCCAAACAGCAAGTATTTAACAACTATAGTTTTTCCTAGAATTGCAACTTGCTTCTTAACAAAAATGATATAAATAATGCAAAAAAAAATCATTTGACATGTTTAAGCTGTATAACAAAATTAATTTGAAGTTGCAACTACCGGATGGATGAGTTTGTGCAATTTATTCAGTGAACTTAACACTACAGGTTACTTTCACTGTAATGGACTGGTTCCATGGGATATTACAGCGATAGCCTGCATTTGGCTTAAATGTTCTCCGCCATGGCTTCAATGTTGCAATTTTGGCATAGTTCAAGAAGAGGGATTGTCAGAGAGAGATGGAGAAGGAAGTTAGTTAATCTGTTTGAGTAGACTTTTCGCCAGCTCTCGCCAATCCAGAGTTTGTGTGGTGATCATCGAGGTTCAAGGTGTTTGACAGAGTTGCAGGCCTTGTGTAAACCTCGAACACAGGGGCCGGCTGTTCGCATAAATCCCAGATCAGTAAATACCAGAACTTGCACTGTGCACACAGTTCCCAGTCCTGCTTGGGTGGCTTGAGTTTTTGGATCTGTATCTAAAATCGAGTGTGTTCCTCTAGCCATGAGGTTTTCCAATTGGGGCCCAGGGAGTGCACCCCTGTTTAATCAACAAATACATGTTGTTTACCTAAAGCCATAGAGAGGTCAGAGTGTGGGATAAAGAAAGCCTTTAAGATTTTCCTGTCTGACCAAGCTAAGAGATTAGGGTTCTGATAACTTGGCTAGGAGTCACTCGAGACCCTTTTGCCAGTTTTCCCTTAAATTCAATATATTTAAAACAAAAGATAATAAACACAGAGCCCGAAATATTATACCATTCCATGTATGTATATCTTAATAGAACATTAACATCTCCCTGCAGTAAAGTAATTGGAATTATTTTGTTGATATTTAGTCATTCTGAGAAGGGGGAAGGGGGTGGGGGGAGATTGGTCTCCATTGGGGATTACTTTTATCTACACAGTTCTTAATTGTAGCAGTTTTGAAATTCTGGGTTAATTCCTGTTTATAAACAATCTAGCATCTTCAGATCTTTTAATGAGCTAGTTTGGGCAAATTTATTCTTCTGATCAAGCATTCATGTGATTTCATCAACATAACATTGTAATATTTACATATACGTAGAACAGGAATATGTGCATTTTTATCAGGGAGATTTATACTGAAATTCTGTCCAGATATCAACCTGGAGCTGCAGAAAAAAAGTTATATACAAATAATTTAATTGTTAACCTTAACATTAATCTATTAATCAACAGATGACCTGAGGGCAATTTTGGAATCTAAATGACCCCTTTATATATATTAAAAAACTGTGGTCTTAAATTGATTGATGTGCTTAATGGCCCTTAACAATATAGCAATGTAACTTTTGACCACATGCCCTTTAAATTAGGCATATATAACTTTGATGTAGATCTTTGGTCCAGAATTTTTATTGGCCTTCATCCAGATTATATGCAGCAAGACAATTTAAACATCATTTGTAAATCAAATTAAACCTATGGAACTCCACAAGTATTGTACTGGTACCTCTGTTTATATCTTCTCTGGAGACAGGGTGGGTCTACCCACAAAGCTCTACTCCATAGTAGAACTGTGTGTATAGGGGCTGGTCTTGCCATGGGAAAATGCTATATTAGGAAGGTAAAAGACTTCCTGGTGACACATGGTAAATTTCCTATTAATTTAATGACTTTCCAAATTCCAAGAATGCATTTGCTTTTTACCCCTCGGCCAATTTTGGCCATGGGGTATTGTCGTCGTCTTGTACGTCCGTCTGTCCGTACGTCCGTACGTCTGTACGTGAGCGAGATAGCTGGAGAACGGTTCCACTGAAGAATTCCAAATTTGGTATGCTTATTTACCTAGTCAAGGACCAGAAGCCTATTTAATTGGGACCTGATTGGGTGAAAACCTTGGCGGCCATCTTTAATTTTATGCGAAATGGATAATGATCCATATCTCGGAAACCATTCAACTGTTCAATACGAAAGTTGGTATACATCATCGATACATCAAGCAACTTTCAATAAATTACCAAACTGGCTTTTCTGATTAGCTGGAAATCCTGGAGGCCATCTTTAATTTATGCGAAATCGATAATGATACATATCTCTGTTACCATTCAGTTGTTTTATATGAAAGTTGGTATACATCATCGATACATCCAGATGCTTTGAATCGGGACCTGATTGACCGAAAACTTTGGCGGCCATCTTTAATTTATGCAAAAACTTTAATGATATATATCTCTGATCCAATTTAAGTGTTCTATACCAAACTTGGTATACAGCATCGATGTATCAACTGACTTGCAATGAATAACCACATCAGTTCCTCTGAGTGGGGAGAAGGATGGTCGGCCATCTTTAATTTATGCAAAATCATTAATGATCTCGTTCTCTGATACCGTTCAAGTGCACGATGTAAAATTTGGTATACATCATCGATGCATCAAGAGACTTACGACAAATGACAGTTCTGGTTTCTCTGATTGGGCGGAAACCTTGGTGGCCATCTTTAATTTATGCAAAATCTTTAATGATGTATATCTCTGATACCATTTCAGTGTTCTATACGAAACTTGGTATACAGCATCAATGTATCAAGAGAAATTTCAATGAATAACCACATCAGTTCCTCTGAGTGGCGGGAAGGAAGGGCGGCCATCTTTAATTTATGCGAAATCATTAATGATCTCTATCTCTGATACCGTTCAAATACTCGATGTAAAATTTGGTATACATCATTGATGCATCAAGAAATTTATGTAATGAATACCGGTTTCTCTGATTGGACGGAAATCTTAGGGGTCATTTCTAATTGCAAAATCTGTATATTTGTGACCTGACTGCTTTGGTGTTCCTGACATCTTGGTTCAAATTGAATACATTATGAATGTACCCAGAGCCGAGGGGTTTTTTGATGCGCAGCTTCGTATTAAAGCAACAATGACATATTAAAAAGCAAGAGGTGATTGATGTACCTAATGAATATATGCATGGTCCAAGACTAAAAAGCAATCTGCCATTACATGGTTCAAGACTATATAAGAAGCAATCTGTCATTACATGGTCCAAGACTAAGAAGCATTCTGCCATTACATGGTTCAAGACTATATAAGAAGCATTCTGCCATTACATGGTTCAAGACTATATAAGAAGCAATCTGCCATTACATGGTCCAAGACTAAAAAGCAATCTGCCAGTATGGTTCAAGACTATATAAGAAGCAATCTGTCATTACATGGTCCAAGACTAAAAAGCAATCTGCCATTACATGGTTCAAGACTATATAAGAAGCAATCTGCCATTACATGGTCCAAGACTAAAAAGCAATCTGCCATTACATGGTTCAAGACTATATAAGAAGCAATCTGTCATTACATGGTCCAAGACTAAAAAGCAATCTGCCATTACATGGTTCAAGACTATATAAGAAGCAATCCGTCATTACATGCTCCAAGACTAAGAAGCAATCTGCCATTACATGGTCCAAGACTAAAAAGCAATCTGCCATTACATGGTTCAAGACTATATAAGAAGCAATCTGTCATTACATGGTCCAAGACTAAGAAGCAATCTGTCATTACATCGGCCAAGACTATAAGAAGCAATCTGTCATTTTGGCTTCGGTGTCAAAATCGTCACCACAAATAATTAGAATATGTTCAGTTTTGTAGAATTGGCTTGATGATTAATTAGAAAGTGGCATAGATTTGAAGTGACAACTTTCTTCTCCATTTCGTGAATTATCAGGAAATTACCATAATCAGAGTAAATCATGACAAATTTTCTGTTTATGAGCTGGTTAATTAGATCTGGATCGGAAGAACTTGGGGTGGGAAAGGGGTGGGGTTGCTGTTGTGATATGTTATGGGTAATGCTGGGGGTTGTTCACATATTATGCAACATCTGGGCTGTAATTTTAAATACCCAGTGAGCCACCCACCCATTCAACTTAAATGCATTTTCTTTTGAACTACATTCTCATTATGTAATATTTACATGGACATATTAGACTTTTTGAGAGGTGGAAATCGCCAGGAGGGAGAGGGGGGTGGACCGCTAACATTCTATAATTATGGATGGAGGGGAAGTTGCACATGGGAGGGGTTAATGGGTGGGATCAGAGAAGGACTCCAGCCTTTAAATTGGACATGGGTTAACTAGGGTTAAACTGGTGGGATTAGCCCCATGATTTACCAAGCAAGACCTTTGGAGAGAGGGGATCTCTGACTTGTATCAGTTTCTAGACCTGTTGCTGGTTTAATGGTTTACATGTTGTGACCTTTTGACCAGTCTGCTCTGTGTGAATGTAGACATACCAGTGCACATTCCAGCTCACATCCTGTTAGTACTGCAATAAGCAGTTTAACAGTTGGAGGGCAGTAACTGACCAGCCTTGTGAAATTCTTGGTCAGACTGAACAGCACCTAGCAACACCAGACTGGAATAACTCCCTCCAATATCACTATCAATTTGTCAGCCCCAATTTGGTGTCCAGCTAGCTCCATGATGAGCTTAAAACCAATAAATTTGACTCTTCCCCCCTAATGCTCATTAAAACTATTATAATATTTCATTTATCATGACCACCTGACCTGACCACCCACCCCTAGGATTGGATTTAGGGACAAGATCTAATCTTCACAGATTAAAATGTCAATCTTTCAGTTTGATTGGAATTAGTTTCAATCTGTAAAGATTGAAAAAGAACAGAATAAATCTAATGTAGCCTGCAAAATCAATCTAACGGATCCGAATAAGCTGGAATTTTCAATCCAATAGATCAATTTTCAATTGGAATGGATTTTTCACTTAACGCTAATATATTTAAGAGATCAATCATTGCACAGAGCCTACTATATATCTGGTATGGTCATTGCACAGAGCCTATACTAGTATATGTCTGATATGGTCATTGCACGCATCTTCATTTTATCCAGCCAATTTCTACGTTCCCACTTCGAACCTGCCTTGATTTATCTGACCCCTTCAGCGTTCAAAATCCGAGGTGTAAATTTCACCAGCTAACGACAGAAGAACCAATCAGAACGTACACATCGATTGCGAGTGAAGTCATGTAGAGTGACATTATCCTCTATTAGCGGCGTCTGTCCTCCTAATATGGTGCCCACTAATTAGGTCAGCCAATCAATAACGCTCTTGTGCGACCCATTTCGAATTTCAAATGTTTTCGAGGTCAGTGACGTCTCATGTCTATTTATAAGTTATTTGAACATTGAAGGGGTCCAGATATATCTAGGCAAGTTCAAAGTGGGAACGTAGAAATTGGCTGGATAAAATGAAGATGATTGCACGGAGCCAACAATATATGTCTGGTATGGTCTCTTTGCACAGAGCCTACTATATGTCTGGTATGGTCTCTTTGCACAGAGCCTACTTTTTGTCTAGTATGGTCTCTTTGCACAGAGCCTACTATATTTCTGGTATGGTCTCTTTGCACACAGCCTACTATATGTATGGTATGGTCTCTTTGCACAGAGCCTACTATATGTCTGGTATGGCCTCTTTGCACAAAGCCTACTATATGTCTGGTATGGTCTCTTTGCACAGAGCCTACTATATGTCTGGTATGGTCTCTTTGCACAGCGTCTACTATATGTCTGGTATGATCATTACATGGAGCCTACTATATGTCTGGTATGGTCATTGCATGGAGCCTACTATATGTCTGGTATGGTCATTACGCAGCCTACTATATGTCTGGTATGGTCATTACACAGAGCCTATTATAGGACTGGTATGGTCATTACACAGAGCCTATATGTCTGGTATGGTCATTACACAGAGCTTACTATATGTCTGGTATGGTCATTACACAGAGCCTACTATATGCCTGGTATGGTCATTACACAGAGCCTACTATATGTCTGGTATGGTCATTACACAGAGTCCACTATATCTCTGGTATGGTCATTATACAGAGCCTACTATATGTCTGGTATGGTCATTACACAGCCTACTATATGTCTGGTATGGTCATTACACAGAGCCTATTATAGGACTGGTATGGTCATTACACAGAGCCTACTATATGTCTGGTATGGTCATTACACAGCCTTCTATATGTCTGGTATGGTCATTACACAGAGCCTATTATAGGACTGGTATGGTCATTACACATAGCCTACCATATGTCTGGTATGGTAATTGCATGGTGCCTATTATGTGTCTGGTAGGCCCCATGGTCATTGTAAGGAGGGTTGACTGTATTAAGTTATAAATTGTTCTGAACCAGTATCCAGTGCATGTCTTTGTAAATATGGGTTGTCTGTACCTGCATGTATTTTTTGAGGATATTATACCAGCTTTCACAAAGGGTATAGGTACCTGGATATAACCTGGATATAAGCTAGTATTTGAATTGTTGACCCTGGACATGCAGGTCTTTATCAGATCACCTCATGGAGGTCTGGCCTCTAGGGGGATATTTATTACTGTTAGAAAGTGAAGAATGCCTCTGATTGTATACCATGAAGCTTTAGATGTCCTATATCTACACTTTCCCACGTCCTGGGCTTGGCTCATGTGGCGACTCTGGTATTTCCTCTCCCCAGTTTTAGTACAGTGTCGGTCCCATGTAGAACTTCACAGAGACTGTCTGGTCCATCTACATGAGGACATGCATTCCTCCCTCTGGGTTTCCTTTAAATCAGCTGTCTATTTTGGGGAGCTGATGAAGTCGGACTGGTCTAATGTTCTCACTTTCTCCCACACTCTCTCACAGTGTTGATTCGCCTGACATTGATTGGGTTTCATGGAGCTTTTCCTTCCCCATCAGGTGCAGACTGTAGACCTCCATGGAGGCAAAAATCTTCCCACAGTCCATCCACCAGGAAACTGATCCAGCCCTTCATGTTTCGAATTAGCACCCTAACATGTGTCTTTTCTCAACTGAACAGATCTTATTGGGACAGGGAAATGTAGCCTGTCTGTCTGTCTGACTGAATGGAGATTTTTTCTGGGTTTAGTGGGAAAAGGTGCTGAAACATTTATTCTACTGATTGCATTTCGTTGCCCTCCTGGCAAAATAGATTATAAGGCTATCACATTTAGTTGCATGTAGAATAGTATGCTTTGTACTTTGCCTTAGCTCGTATGACATAATTCTGTAAAAAAATAGATCGCTCTCCCTAAACAACAAAGGTTGAGCTTGAAAGTCGCAATAATTACTGTTACATCATGTTGATTTGAAGATAAAGAAGCTCTTGTGAGCCATTAATGCTCTTATATATGTTGAATAACGACATTGTTGTCCATAAAAAATGACATTATATGTGATCTCACCATGTTAAGGTTCAAGCTAGAACATGATAAGGGGAACTAATTAAAATACTTAAGTCTGTAATATTTCAGGTTAATTTCCGTTTCTGTGTAGAGACATCTATTAATCAGCGAATTAAATTTTTTATGCATATTTTTAAGAAAACGTTTAAGGCATAAATCCGATCATATAAGTGATAATAATTACAGCAACGTGCTCTCGTAGGATTCATTTTCTTCTGGCTCTCATTATATGCTGCATTTGGAAAATCAATTTAGACTTCATTGTATACATCCTGTCTGTAGATAAAGCCGGCATACAAACAGCGATATCCTGCTGGCGACATTATTGGAAGGAAATGAGAAAACTGCACCAAGATTCTGTACTAAGATAAAGAGAAGAGCAGACGTGAAAGTGGAGGAAAGATAAGATTGAGGATGTAGTTTGCCCTCCATTTTAAGTAACTAGTCTTACATAACAAAGGAGTTAATTTATTCTGATAAAAACAAGTTGAAGCAGTTTGAACACAACCCACATTATGTAATTATTCACTTTCTATTTATTCAGATTGTGAAATTTAATACTAATTGAGAGCTTTTGTAAAGTTCAGGTATACTGCAGATTCAATTCAATTCAATTCAATTATTTTTATTGCTCGACTCTGTCACATATAGCCCAGCCCCCCCCCCCCCCCCTTCACACCAAACTACAAACACCTGTAAACTATAGTGCAGGCTTAGGCCATTTTATATAGACTTCCTCTACTTTTAGCATTCTGTGTTTATTTTTAGCAAACCTGCATGTATATATGCTGGTATGTTGAAGACTATCCTATACCTAAATGCAGCTGATATAACTCGCTGCATGAGTCAGCCAGTAAGTGAGAAATCTAAAAATATAAATTTATCTGGTGTATATGAAACTTAGGAAGCTGATGTTACAGTCGTTAAGCTCTGTTGTTGTGTGAAGATATGCAATCGCTCTTTTGGGGCAAAAAAACCTCAATTCTGACTCACCTGCAAGATGTTAGTTTTGTGATGCTCTGTTGCATTGTGGATAGGATGAAGGGGGGTGATATCTCTATAACCTGACTAGAGTTGTTCATCCATCTGTGGATATGGTAATCCCTCTATAACCTGACTAGACTAGAGTTGTTCATCCATCTGTGGATATGGTAATCCCTCTATAACCTGACTAGACTAGAGTTGTTCATCCATCTGTGGATATGGTAATCCCTCTATAACCTGACTAGACTAGAGTTGTTCATCCATCTGTGGATATGGTAATCCCTCTATAACCTGACTAGAGTTGTTCATCCATCTGTGGATATGGTAATCCCTCTAATAATTCAATCACAGGAAATGAAATTTCTCACCATAAAGTCTGGTGATGATTAAATTTTTTAGAACAAGAAGTTGACAAATTGCTCAAAAATCATGCAGATAATCCATTATTTCTTTGTTATTTCACTGAGTTTAGAAGGTGGTCAAATTTATTAGAACAGCTGATCGAATTCTGTCCCCAGAATTTAGGGTGATTGAATTTTAATAGGGGGATTGAATTATTAGAGGGATTACTGTATTTAAGGGTATAAAATCATGGAAGGGAATATCTGGAAGATAGCCCCAGGATTTGATCCTCTGTGTAGTCTGTGGATAGCCTTGTTGATAACCTTACATATTGGGAAAATATTTTGGTGTGAATTATCTAGTTTACACCATCTTTAGGTCATGCTCATAGCCTATACACTGAGGCTTCACAACAGATGTGCTTGGCTGTGAGGCAAATTTGATTTTTATCAGTTTCACTTCTGATAACATGTCTGTGGAGAATATATCATTTCTCTGGTGCCATATGTCAATCTTAGTTCCCACCCAACACTGAGAACACACAGCCATCTTTGTCAGTGCAGAGGAGATTTTCTTTTTAATAGTGTTCCCATATATCACAGAGGCAATTTTATCCCTATATCTAATTCTAAACCCCCACAGCTAAGGCAGTGCACAATTTCTGTTTTTCCCCTCACTTGTCCACTTCTCTTGATATTTTTCGCTAAGCTTGGCCTTGAGGGCATATTTTAGGGGAATATCAAATTCCAATTCAGGGGCGTTCATATTTCAGCAATAATTGACACTTTTCATAGTGTTCTAATTTACAGCTCCAAATAAGTCAAAAACTGAGACTTCATCATAAATCATATAATAGTTTATTTTCCACCCAACCCCTGAGCCAGATTTTAGCAAATGGTCCTGGCGGGTCCAAGTTTGATTTATTTTATAATCTGGTATAATCTGGGGCTGTTTGTCCTCTATAATTGGGTAATATATACAGAAGGACAAATGCAAAACATGTTTTCATCCCCCCATAAAATATATAGACTGTCACTGTATAGCTGTTTGTGCACAATTTTTTGTGACTTTGATCTTGTATTTGAGGTGTCAAGTTTTTTTACAAGAAATAATTAATTCATTTTGACCAAATTAATCTCCATTATCTGGATGAAAACCCTCATACACAAAATCCAGCATCAAATTTCCTCTTGAAAAGAAAGTGACAGTCCGACAAACAATGGATGACTGCTCTGAATGAAATTGAATCTTGTCGAATATGGAATGGTTCATTTGGTGCAATGTGACCACCCATATTTCACTTTCAGCAAGTTTGTTGTACCTGTAGTATTTCTTTCATAACAAAAGTTAACACTGGTAGTGCTTTAATTCTTTCTCCACAAATATAGCTAAGTGGGGGTGGGGGGCGAGGGGAAAAATTAGAGAGAATGGTGGTATATGTTTTTGTTTTGTTATCTTTCATGAATTGCATCCTAATGGCTATAATTATGTTTGATCATCTTGCAAAGATGTTTGATGTGTGAAAGCAGTAATACATCCTTATGAAAAATGTAGTATAATATATTTCACCTGAACATTGTTATTTGTACAAAAAAACATGAGAACAATATTGCATTGATTGGGAATTCTCAATTGAACTATATAAGTTCCTTGAATAAAACATTCCAGTGCAGTTTACAATCATTGTGGTAACTAATACATATTGTGTTTATCATTGCAGATGTGAATCCTAGCGGGCAGTACTTCCGGCCTCCGGTGTTTACAGGGGAAAGACTGAACCCTACAGACCAAAGGAGGGCCCTCTTGGCTGTTGATTCACAGGGAAGGAATTTGCCCCAACGGAAGAAGAATCTGTGTCGAGTTTACAACGCTGCTCCCAGCTGCCTAGGTGATCTTCCCACCTACTCTGATGAAGTAGTTCTCGATGACGTCGATGTGGAATCCTCCAGTCCTGCCGACAGCACCGAGTCAATGGCATCATCAGCCGCACCATCATCCATGTGTGGGGCCGAATCCTCGGGATATAGCAGTGGCCCCACCCTGACGGAAGTAGTGCCCGGGCCGTCGACAGATTATGTTTACTTCAAGGCACCTGTTAAACATACGTACGGCCAGGTGTAATTGAGAATGGACCCATTACAAACTTCTACCAAAACTGGTCCAATTTCTGAAAAGATTTGAATCGACTGACTGTGATATTGAAATTCAAGCGCAAAGGCTGTGATAGACTAAAAGACAAAAATGTACAGAACTATATTATATGATGCCAATGCATATATGTTGACCATCCTGCTATGCTATATAAAAATCCAAGAGATACACTGAGAAACGAAATAACAATGCGATCAATGCAATCGTCAAATGCAGAAGCACTGCCATGCATGCAACCGTTATATAAACTTATCTTCATGACCTGCGAGAACACATGAGAAACTCTACAACATATTCAGGTGACATGTAAAAATGTCATAGGACATGTTTAAGAACTGGGATTTACAATTGATATCGTCTCCGACATCTAGGCAGCCTAACAGCACATGTAAGAGGTCGTGTTTTGGCTCGGGTCGAGTGCAGTTCAACAAATCCAGGAATATAGGCCTTCCACTGTATTCATTGAAAAGTAAGTTTGTTTTCATTGTGGGATCGGACCTTCCTCTGTGTACACACCTCTGCATATTTAATTTGGCAAAGGGGGAACTTCAAACCATAAAGTTAATATATGGACGGAAAAATCAATAATATAGCTCCGGTTTTAAAGGTTTTCTCCAAAATATCAGAAGTGATTTGTGGACGAAACATCAATATATATGTGTACACTGAAAACAGCAGGGACTAAAAAATCGGAATTAGCAGATTGGCCTGAGAAAACGTTACCTGTATGTCAGCATTATATTTTTTATATAGCATGATGCATCTTCTGAACTCTACATTGCTATTGTTAATTCTTTAAAACTGGATGGAACTAGATTGTTTCCCTTTATTTTAATCGAGAAACAGTGACACACTAAATATTGACTCATTGAATCATACCCGACATGTATTACTGGATGACGCCAAGTTGTAAGGTTGGATTAATGAACAACCTGAGTCAGAAAGTGAATTTCACTGTTGATAGACATAACATTAAGCCAGACATTGATGAGGAATATCACAGAAAAAGGTCTTCTGATTCATCTTCAGCTCATTCACCTTCATATTATATAGTTGCTAGGTTAGATTTTGTCTGTCAACACTGCACCATAAAAGTGTGGTAAATGAAATCTCTTGAATTTGAATTTAAATTAGAATATTCCTCAACTTCGAATTTCATTTAAATTCAGTTGAAGTTGAACTTGAGTTCAATGCATGTGGATGAAAATTATGTGGATAATTTATTCCGTAATTTTATTTTTTTATTTTTTTATTTTATGCATATTCTTATGATTTGTGTATTTTATGTTTTTCAGAATGAACACTGGATATCTGGATCAAATTCATGCTACTGGCGACCATATTGGACAATGAGCTGGACTCCCGTACCCTGTTGATATGCTAAACTTGCAGCTTTCTTTTTGCTCCGTGGAATAGACACCTGTTGACCCTTAGGCATAAACTTTGATGATCATTGGACATTCTATGATAATGTGAGAAACAATGATAAAAAAAGTTGTTGAGTCCTAGGACTTTGAAAAGTCTCTGAGAAATTGGGTCAGACCTTAGTGTTTATTGCAGTTTCCAAATGGTACCAAATATACCAACTGTATCAGCCTTTCCAAAGTGTATATCAAACCTTCCAATTTGGTATCAAATTTACCAACTGAACCAGACCTACCAAAATGTGTATCAACCTTCCAAATAATGGTATCAAGTTTACCAATAGTATCAGGCTACTGACATACCAAAGTGTATAGCAAACCTACACCAAAACTGTATTGGAGAAATTAATTGTACTGTTATAAACTCGTTCAGTAAATTTTCAAAAAATGAAATAAAAAGACATATTTGTTTTCACCATTCATGAAATATTGATCAAGATTATGTGAACCTGAAGTGGTATACAAATTTCATTATTTGTAAACTTCATAAATTTAGGAGGGGGGGGGGAGGTTATCAAACAAAATAATATGACCAGATTTTGAAGATTCGAAGTCGGCAGTGATTATTAGAGATTTTACTGTAAGAATTTACAGAGTTCTTTGTGATTATTTTGCTTTTAAATGGGACCAGAATTGTTAATGCTCAACCATCCATAATCAATGTTCTTATAACTGTAGGAGGAGATGAATTTGTTCAAGAAAACAGTTTGTATTGACTTGTGGATTCAACAGTTTGTTTATAAAGGATAGGGAATAATTATTTTGTCAGATATTTACATGCAGAGGCTCAATATATAATGGGAAAAGTTTGGAAATTGCATACTTGAAAACTTGAGAGATTAATTCTTGAGAAGTTCTAACAATAAATTAATAAATGGTTTTAATAAACATGGACAAAAAACACATGTGGTGCTTCATGTATTGCAAATTATTTCTAAATATTTGTTATTTAGGTGTTTTCATAACATATTTTACATGTAGTACTACATAATAAAGAATGTTACCATGGCAACCAATACCAGTGCTTGTAATATTTACCACATTTGTAAGGTATTTCTCAAGGCTATTCCTGTTTGTGAATTGTTTGTGTACTGTGTGACTGGCATGTACTCAATCAAATAGTGCTGTTAACATTGAATAGGGACTTGTGCATGTCATCAGAGTCCATTTTCAACCTGACCTATATGAACAGCAGGGAACATTTCAACTTTTAATTCCCCTCCTGGCATCACCTGACGATGTGTACACTATGTTTGCACTAAAGTCTCGAATACTTCAATCACATTTAGACTACCTTACAACATTTTTGAATCAATAACTTAGACAGAAGGACACTTTTTTTAGAGCAACCCATTGTGAACAGTTTTAAACAATATAAATTGAATATTTAATATATTTTCGGAATCGCTCTTAATGTTTGTTATGAAATGATCAGAGACTTACCACTATATCAGGCAACATTCAACTGTTCAGGCGGTGTCTGTGGAGCTAGAATTGTTTTTAAGCCTTTACCTAACCAAGTGTACATACAACAAGCACATGCGTTTCAGATTCCCCTCCCCTCCACATCCCAAGTGAACACAATTCTGAGAGAAAGTAAATTAATTGCAGCATATTTGATACGATGAACAATTTAACATGGTATGGGATAGTGTTAATGTTCTGACGTTGTATCAGTCCTCTTGTATTCATCATTGTTTTAGATTCAGATCTACCGGATTCAAAATTATCATTTTTTTGTGGTTAATGTATACCAAAGAAGATGAAAGATCAAGATTGTCATGCATGGTTCTATATAGATATAGTAAAGTTACTCTAGTTTTGTAACACTGTACATGTATAAATAGCCCTGTGTATATAGTGTAAATATTCAGTTTAATGTATATGTAACCAGCTAACAATTTGAACTTGCGTGGTTTAATTTTGTAAGTCTACAAATGTGTAACCACATGGTGGTTATATTGTTTCTGAATAAACTTCAACAAACAAATTTCAATTACTATTCCCTGTTCTCAATTTTTCATGTCCTATCAGCTAAAGTCTGAAGGGCATGGCTGTATTACCTCATTCTTTATCCAGTCTATCTGTCTGTCTTCGTTACCATGATATCTCAAGAATGACTACCTCAGACTCTCAATCTTCACTCACTCCATCTTCACAAGTCTAGGTAAATCCTAAATCCTCCCAGAGGGTTTATCTGGACATTTTTTGTGAATCCCCTGTGCTTCTTTTGAATTAACATGTCGGTATCCCAAGCCTGTTCTGGCTCTGACTTCCGATGTCGATTTCAGCTTGACATCAAACCAGTTTGCCCGTGATGAAATTCAAACCTGTCAAATCTACCTCGCAGTGGATAGGCCTAATCAACTAGCTTAGCGCATTCACTGATTGGGTTGATTCAGAGGAAACCCTTTGTATCGATTTTAACAGATCTATTGATACACTGACTCGTGAGGATGCACTCACTCATGCATGATGTGGTTGCGGAACAGAAGCCTATTGAATTGCTACCAATGGGGCATAATACCAACTAACCAATCGGATTCTGTGATTGCCACTTTCAGTTTGTCAATTTTGACCCAGTTAACCAACAGCTGAAAGACATAGCACTTCCACTTTATCTTCTGGTCCAATTGTGCAAGCCTCCCATTTGTTCTTTACCCAAGAGACCTCATTTAAATACAGTCATGAACGATGAGCCCATTGATGTACACCACACATCATATTGGTGATGGGCAAATACCCTATTCAAGATAAGTGACCTTGACCTCTTTTCAAAACTGAGGTTAAGGGTACATCAACAATATATGTATCTTACACATGTATTTGAATCCTCATCCTATTTTGTATATTCTGATGGACTTCGTCATCTGAATTAATCATATTAATTAATCATCAAAGTAATCATATTAATTGCTATCTCTGATAGGATGGCAATCGATTGCTATATCAGACAGGATGGCAATCGATTGCTATATCAGAGAGGATGGCAATCGATTAATATATTTAGACCGGATGGCAATCGAGTGAGCGAGTGAATATGATTTAACGTCGCTTTCAACTATATTTCAGTCATATCACGACGTTGGGTCCTATTCCTTTTCACACCCGGGAACCACACGGGTGGGGTCCTATTCCTTTTTAGTCTTACGACAAGCTGTCTGAGGAGCTGAGGCCTATTCTTACCACGACCTGCGGTGTGCACAACGACATCCCAGGTCAATCCCTGGAAGCCCCATGGGGCGGATGGCAATCGATTGCTATATCAGACAGGATGGCAATCGATTGCTATATCCGACAGGATGGCAATCGATTGCTATATCAGACAGGATGGCAATCGATTGCTATATCAGACAGGATGGCAATCGATTGCTATATCAGATAGGATGGCAATCGATTGCTATATTAGACAGGATGGTAATCGATTGCTATATCAGAAAGGATGGCTATCGATTGCTGTATCAGACAGGATGGCAATCGATTGCTATCTCAGACAAGATGGCAATCGATTGCTATATCAGACAGGATGTCAATCGATTGCTATATCAGACAGGATGGCTATTGATTGCTATATCAGACAGGATGGCAATCGATTGCTATATCAGACAGGATGGCAACCGATTGCTATATCAGACAGGATAGCAATCAATTGCTATATCAGACAGGATGGCAATCGATTGCTATATCAGACAGGATGGCAATCGATTGCTAATCAGACAGGATGGCAACCGCTTGCTATATCAGACGATGGCAATCGATTGCTATCTCAGACAGGATGGCAATTGATTGCTATATCAGATAGGATGGTAATCGATTGCTATATCCGAAAGGATGGCTATCGATTGCTATATCAGACAGGATGTTAATCGATTGCTATATCAGACAGGATGGCAATCGATTGCTATATCAGACAGGATGGCAATCGATTGCTATATCAGACAGGATGGCAATCGATTGCTATATCAGATACGATGGCAATCGATTGCTATATCAGATACGATGGCAATCGATTGTTATTTCAGATACCTTCAATTCTTTCTAGAAGAAGTCTGAAGGCAAATTGGAAATTACATGTAGTTTGAATAAAGCAAAATTCACTAAACCTCGCACACTTTTCTCCTAACAGGAAGGAAATGAGGATAGGATTGGAATATCACGGAAGCAGGAAGGAATTATCCCTTATCAGTTTCTCTAGCCTCTTGCTATAGCCCCGACAGAATGATTAGATAGTAAGAACAGTGATTTAGAGAGAGTTAGTTTTCTCATCCTGACTGCCATCTTTCAAATCTTTGAATGCAACCAATGAGACCACTCAATAGAAAGAACGGCTGTTTGAAATGAATTACTTACATATGAGAATGAAATACATGTTGATACTGAGAAAGTTTTTCACGACTAGATTCTGCAAAATTACTACTCCAAACTTGGCTTCAATTACTGTTTATGGTAAACAATAGCCTCATGGGCTTCAATATATGCCCACGCTCATCATTGATTGGGGAAACCAAAACTTAGGGACACAAATTTTGAGAATTAACTAGGATACCTCGTAAAATATCGTAAAAATTACCAGTTTTATATCTAGTGTGAATTTGGAGAGCCCAGCTTTTGATTCCTCGAGATATTGAATTAACATTGAATTTGACCTCAATAAAATAGGTCATGGTCATTCAAATCGGAAAGATCACCAGTTATATGTGTAGTATGGATTTGGACAGCCTATAGATGTAATCCTTCAAAAGATATCACCAATACTAGAATTTGACCTTGATAAAATATGTGAAGCCCAGTCATCTTCAGACCGATCACAAGTTGCATAGGTCATATGAATTTGGAAAGCCTGACAATAATCCTTCGATAAATATTGTGTTAACAAGCAAGATGGACAGACAGACAGATGAGTGGACAACACAGACAATACCCTTTGACCAAAATTGGCCAGTGGGTAAAAATTAATAGGCTTGAGGGAGCTATAGGGTGAGGGAGTGAATATGATTTAACGTCGCTTTCAAATATATTTCAGTCATGTCCCAACATTGGGTCCTATTCCTTTTCATATCCGGAAACCCCACGGGTGCCTCAGTCGCCTCTTATGACAAGCTGACTGAGGAGCCGAGGCCTATTCTTACCATGACCTGCAGTGTGCATAACGACATCTGAGGTACCTGGAAGCTCCACGGGGGCTTCGCTATGAGAAGGTGTATAATTATACAAGAAACAAATTTATATGCAATGAGGATATGATGAAATAAGTCATTTTATTCATCCGTATATATATATTTACAGAATATACAAAACTATGAAGTAATGAATACCAAAATTGGTATAATTTGCATTGTTTAACAAAGATAATGGAAGTTTGTGTTTATATCACAATCATCCCAGTAGCCAATATTTGCCAAACGGACAAGAACCTGTAGCACCATACATTTGTCAATTCTCCAACATTTAACCATGTGCAACTCAAGATACACAGTCCAACACTGAACCTCAAGATACAGTCCAACATTGAACCTCAAGATACAGTCCGACATTGAACCTCAAGATACAGTCCAACATTGAACCTCAAGATACAGTCCAACATTGAACCATGAACCGATACACAGTCCAACATTGAACCTTAACATACAGTCCAACATTGAACCTCAAGATACAGTCCAACACTGAACCTCAAGATACAGTCCAACATTGAACCTCAAGATACAGTCCAACAATGAACCATGAACCGATACACAGTCCAACATTGAACCTTAACATACATTCCAACACTGAACCTCAAGATACAGTCCAACATTGAACCTCAAGATACAGTCCAACATTGAAACTCAAGATACAGTGCAACATTGAACCTCATTAAGATACAGTCCCACATTGAACCGCGAGATACAGTCCAACATTGAACCTCAAGATACAGTCCAACATTGAACCATGAATCGATACAGTCCAACATTGAACCTTAACATACAGTCCAACATTGAACCTCAAGATACAGCCCAACATTGAACCTCAAGATACAGTCCAACACTGAACCTCGAGATACAGTCCAACACTGAACCTCAAGATACAGTTCAACATTGAACCATGAACCAATACACAGTCCAACATTGAACCTCAACATACAGTCCAACATTGAACTTCAAGATGCAGTCCAACACTGAACCTCAAGATACAGTCCAACATTTAACCTCACGATACAGTCCAACATTGAACCTCGAGACACAGTCCAACATTGAACCTCAAGATACAATCCAACACTGAACCTCAAGATACAGTCCAACATTTAATCTCAAGATACAGTCCAACATTGAACCTCAAGATACAGTCCAACACTGAACCTCAAGATACAGTCCAACATTGAACCGTGAGATACAGTCCAACACTGAACCTCAAGATACAGTGCAACATTGAACCATGAACCGATACACAGCTCCATAATTGAACCTAATAATTTCGCACAATTAAAAACATTTAAAATATGTAGATTATGGAGCTTCTAAAATGTCATTATTTCCTCCTGAATGACCTGTGGTGGCACCCTTATTAACTTTGACCTACCCCTTCTTAAAATGCACAAAACATCTGGTTACAAGTAGTTTTCCATCTTTCAACTAACCACAAAAACAGATGTTCCATACTCCACACAATGGTTGTTTTAGTTGGCAAGTTGGCTCACCAAGCAGCTAAGAAGAAAAAAAAACATCTGAGATTTTTTTTCTCCATTTTTTCCTTCAAATTAATGAGGTTCAAAGTGATATTGGTAAAGAAGAAAACAAAACATTTTGCAGGTCAGATGAACAGATAAATGAGATGAACAATTGTGTACAATTAGATAATGGCTACAAGTATAAGAAGGAACAAACAGTTAAGTTTGACAAACTTGGCTTAATTGCTTCACATGCTATTAAAATTTTCTGTTACACAAAATTAAATCATCTGTTTCAAATGTGAGATCGATACAGGATAATATTGATTCCAAAATTATGCCATAAATGGTTATTTTGATTTTGAAGACTAAAAATAGGAGGCATTATATACAAGTAACTAAAAATTGCATGTAACTGCATCAAAACTGGTCAGTCGACAAATTAACAACGCACCATCTGACTATAGGAATGGCGTCAAACTAGTTCAGATTTCTGATCATCAAACTATTTGGCACTGGAAATTGAGAGTAAACAAAACTATCCAGCATGTACACAATTAAATAGTAAACACGATCATCTTGCTTCTTAAATTATAATAATAGAAACATTTTAATTCGAAAGAAGGGAACTTTGTAAAATTGTCACACAATGTAAATGTTAATGTTGTGGTATTGTCAGCAACACTACGATGGCAACTTTATTAGCAGTGACACGTCATTGGTAACTGTGATATTGGCATTGACACCTCAATGATAACTTTGTGATATGGGCAGTGACACGTCATTGGTAACTCTGTGATATTGGCATTAACACCTCAATGGTAACTTTGTGATATGGGCAGTGACACATCATTGGTAACTCTGTGATATTGGCAGTGACACCTCAATGGTAACTTTGTGATATGGGCAGTGACACATCATTGATAACTCTGTGATATTGGCAGTGACACCTCAATGGTAACTTTGTGATATGGGCAGTGACAGGTCATTGGTAACTCTGTGATATTGGCATTAACACCTCAATGGTAACTTTGTGATATGGGCAGAGACACATCATTGGTAACTTTGTGATATGGGCAGTGACACATCATTGATAACTCCGTGATATTGGCAGTGGCATATCATTGATGACTTCATGATGTGACATTAAAGGTAACTTTATTATATTGACAGTAACACTTCAATGTTAACTTTATGATATTGGCAGTGGCATATTAGCGGCAACTCTGTAATATTGCCAGTGACACCGCAATGGTAACTTTGTGATATTGGCAGTGACATATTAGCGGCAACTCTGTAATATTGCCAGTGACACCGAAATGGTAACTTTGTGATATTGGCAGTGACATATTAGCGGCAACTCTGTAATATTGCCAGTGACACCGCAATGGTAACTTTGTGATATTGGCAGTGACATATTAGCGGCAACTCTGTAATATTGCCAGTGACACCGCAATGGTAACTTTGTGATATTGGCAGTGACATATTAGCGGCAACTCTGTAATATTGCCAGTGACACCGCAATGGTAACTTTATGATATTGGCAGTGACATATTAGCGGCAACTCTGTAATATTGCCAGTGACATCTCAATGGTAACTATGTAATATTACCAGTGACACCTCAATGGTCGTTCTGATATTGGCAATGACACAGCATTGAAAACTTCGTGATATTGCCAGTGAGATCATAATGGCAACTCTGTGATATTGGCAGTGACACATACAGCATTGGTAACTTTGTGATGCTGCCAATCAGACCTCAATGCTAACTGTGTGATACTGGTTATGACATCTCAATGGTACTTGAGAAGGTCATCCTTAATGGAGGTCTCAGTAGTGTGATACACCATTGGCAACTCTGTGATATTGGCAGTCACCTCAATGGTATCTTTTTGACATTAGCACTCAAACCCTAATAGCTACTATGTGATATTGACAGTGACACAGCACTGGTAACTTTGTGATATTGTCAGTGACATATGCTTTGATGGCAACTCTCTGATATAGGCGATCACACATCAATGGTAACTCTGTGATATTGGATGGGACATCTGAATGACAGTGACATAGATTGGCAACTCTTGTTATATTCAGTGACACATACCTCAATGGCATCTCTGTGATATTGACAGTACTAACACCTCAATGATAAGTTTGTGATACCAGCTGCGAGGCCTCAATAGTTGGCCTAACTCTTGTGATATTGGATGGGACATCTTAATGGTAAGTCTTTGATATGGGCAGTAACAGATCATTGTTATTTTTTTTTATACAGGCAGTGACACGTACACCATTAGCTGTGATATTGCCAGTAACACCTTCATGTTTGCTTGTGATATTTTCAGTTACACCTCAATGGTGACTTTAAAAAAATGGCAGTGATGCATTAAGGGGGATTTATACCAGAAAACTTGATCTTCAAAATTCACCCACTTCTCAATCCTGATATGAGGAAGATACTAAAAGATTTTTTTTTTTTTTTTTTTTCATATTTAGATTTATTTTGTACTTAATTTTAGTCAATGGTAATGTCAATCGTGCTTTACCCAGTTAACATGTAAGTATATAAGAACCCTGAATACAGCGTCAAATTGATCTACACATGTCAAACAATACAACCAGAGTGATACTAGCCCAATATAAAGTCAAATTCACACTTGTCGATCAATTTGATGCTACATTTAAGGTTCTTATACTTAACAAGCCCAATTGACATGGACTAAAATTACGCACAAAATAAATCGAAATATGAAATTTTTATTTTTTATTTTTCTTCTTTCAGTATCTTCCTCGTATTGGGATTCAGAAGTGGGTGAAGTTTCAATATCATACTCCCAGCCATTCGGGAGAAATCGCCAAAAGACAGACAATGGGAGAGAAAATGTGATTTATCAGATTTTCTGGTATAAATCTCCCATAATGGTAACTATATTGCAGTGAAACACTATGCATTTTTAACTAATTATCCTAACTTGTGATATTGGCTGCATGCAGTGACACATGAATTGTGCTTCTGCCAACTTCTAATTTGCAATTTTGTGAAACCCATCAGTCACATACATCTTGTAGTAACTGCTTGATATTGGCAGCGATGGAGCGCAAGGAGATATTTTGGTAGTGATAAAACCAGTTCCATGTAGTGACATTATTCTATCACTTTTAAATCACTCTTTGGTACTTGAACTGAAACAAATTTCAGATGTATATGCAAGAAGATCAATATTAAACGTTTAACATAAAGAAAACAAGAACGAGTGGAACTATTAAATGTAAATTCTGCAGTTTGACAAACTATATGTCAGGACAAAAGTAACTTTGAAATAAGTTGCGAAATTATGCCATTGACTATAGTACATTGTATATAGTTTACTCATTACTGTACGAACAAAGCATCCAGTATAATATGAGACAACACAATTAATAGATAGATTTGATATATGGTAATACAATTTGGGAAAATAATTAATACTGTGTCTCAGAAAGTAAAGGTCCCAAGAAATAAAACTTAGGGATATATATATATCTCCCAAGAGGCACATACTAATATTTCAGTTTACAATGTTAATTTACTCCAGTACCCCGTTAAACCCTACACCCCAAACTGTTTTATTCACCAGCTAGGGCATGGATATGGCAATTGGCTTCCTCATTGTGAACTGGCAATCCGTATTTAAGCAATGATCATTTACAAGCTGTCATGGAGAAAAAATGAATTAAAAACAAAGGTAACATAATTTGAGCAATCAAACTTTGATCGACAAGTTAGGTTTGGTAAATGTATGTCCAATAAAGTATAATCAAGCTCGCAGATATGTGGATTTCCAGAATCCAGTCTGGCGAAGAAAATCAGTCAAAACAAATTTGTTCTGCAAATCACCAATGGCTGTTATACATTTGAGTGTATAAAAATTATACATTTGAATGTATAAAATTACAAACGACTAGTTCTTCATATATATATATATATATATATATATATTTACAGCACTATATAAACATTGGCGAAAAAGAATGCAATAGTCGCATACTTAGAATGTGAATCATGTATATCTGACTCAATAGCCCATTTGCCAGTTTTGAGAGTGTCATGCATCGGCGGACACAGAAAGTAATGAGGCAGGTTGAACGATCGATCACCAGCCATGTATTGTATAAACTGGTAGATACCAAATTTGAACTAGGTTGATTCACCATATTATTCAAACTAGGTTGATATCGTATTCAACCAAGTTGATGCCATGCAATGAAACCTATCTCAACTGACATATATAGTGAACTGTCAAGCTTTTATTGTTAACTTCCATGGAAATAATTGCTATTTGACTAAGGTTTCATTGTCTTAACTGAACCGGCCTTTGGTCTGATGGTAACCAGAATTTGGTCTGAACCAACCAATATTCTGGTCTTAACCACGGTTGACTTGGATGAGTTTTTTCTATCCAGTGAACATATACGTGTACATGTACAGATACAAGGGGTTCCAGAGAAAGATAGATAGAGATGTGGTTTATCTGGGAAATGAATTCGATGGAGCGTCAAAGCACACATAGTGAGTCGATTCTGGAAGAGATTGTTCCTCAGCACTGTTGGAGGCAGCATTGCATTCTGGGATGGATTCTAATGGCGATACTGAAGATCCTGAAACAGAATCCACACTTCCATTATCAATTTTGTCCAAATCAATAACACGACTATCACAACTGGCGTTGTTCTCTGATGGACGATACAGCTTCACAAAGTCTTTTCTCTTCCTGCGACGTCTCTCACGTGATGAGTCGAATGAGGTGCTGGGTTGGGGTGGCAACAAAGCATTGGTAGCCACGTCATTGGTGCTGTCTTCGTTGACTAGTGTAAAGACTGGAGGTCTAAAGTTGGCACTATTAGGTGGTTGCACTGTGAAAATACAAGCAAATTCAATATTTGAAAGCAATGTCAATTAAGAAATGGATCTCCGAAACTATGATTGATCAGACAATACAGAGTCAGGGTGGACAAACAGGTAGGACAGAGCAAAAACAGGATCCCTTTAACAAACAAGAAATGTGAGCTCAAATATCCCCTGCCATATGTTCCACAGTCAGATGATCGAGACAAAAAAAATAAAAATACTAGTACTTATTTAACATTGCTCAATGTGAAAATATGAAATAGAATTTTAACTTAAAAAATATCGTCTTTAATTTAATTCTGGATCATCACCAATGGCATACATAGAATTAATTTGGAAAGCCTGGCTATAATTCTTCTATATCATAATAAACATCGAATGACCTTGTAAAATAGGTCAAGGTCAGTCAACTGGTGCAATATGAATTTGGATACGCAAACTATAATCATTCAAAAAACATTAGAATTTGACCTTTTAAATTAAGTCAAGGTCTGTTATTTTGGAGAGCCTGGCTATAGTCCTTCAAGAGATATTTTTCCACACCAAATATGGAGAGACAGATGGACAGACAGACGATGCCAATGACAATAACTCTTTGACCAAATTTGGTTCGAGTGGTGATAATCAATCAAAATAAATGACCACTACGTGCAATGAGTTTGAGATTTACTTGAAATTTGATCATAATCCGCATCTCTGAACTGGAGCTCACAATTTCCCACTTTTTCCACATTTTCTGGCCTACAGTACAAGGCAGAAATAACTTGCTCATAAACGCGAGTGAAACAAAACATTTTCGCGACTATAATTTATTAATCGCAGCCGGAAAACTCGCCTAAATCGCGCAAAAAAACAAAAGCATAATCTCGACTGAAACGCGTACGGTCGAAGTTATTTCTGCCTTGTACTGTAGGTGCATGACCTTGTCCTTTGTCTGACCTTTTGAACTCAAAGTAAATAGGGTTATTCTCTGCCCATATGCAAGATAGGCTTCAAGTTTTGAACCAATTTCTGGACATGGAACAAGAGATCTTCCATTTTTCATGATGCCACTGAGTTGTATGCTACAAGTTGTTACTACAAATCGTACTGTGACAATGGGCCTTTGAGAGTGCTGCATGAATTAATGAGTTATGAGATGGACCATACAAATAAAATTACAAATGACACAAGGAAGCCAGACAGAAAGACAATGTACCCTATTTCTTCTAATTATTCAGACGTCAACACTTAACTTCAGGCTACTGTTGAGAGAAATTTTGCAAACATTCTACAAATTTCACTAGCTATCTTTGCAGTTCTTGGGATAAATAGCATATATCCATGCCACAGTATTTAGCTTCAATTGACATAAAGATGGATTTTTTTCTGCTTCAAAGTCTAAAAATGCTGTTCGAAAAATTAGAAGAAATGATGATAATCAGAATCTACCAGGAAATAAGGTTTGCCAAATAACAATGTGCTGTACGTAAAATAATGTCATGTTCAACATATTAAATTGTAGAAGAAGCATTATCATATTTTTACTGAGTATTATTATTATTACTGGTAGAGAATTTTAACAACATTCGATAACTTTGCATTTCACTTATTATGGATTTAATGAACATGGTGCCTGGAAATACATGTATTGAAACAATTTGTTTCCAGACCTGCTGCATAGTGAAAATTTTTACTCTTATGAAAAGAATCCAGTCAATTAATTTTGTCCAGCATTCTATATCTAGTTCCGGAGTCAATGACACATGTATGTCTGTATATATTTTTCATTGAACACACATGCTGAGGCAACATTCCAGGAGTCAGAATAAACATATTCCAAATACAAATTGTTTCCCCCCAGTAACAGTCGCAAGGAGGTCAGGCCAGGCTGAACATATATTTGTTTACTTTACTGTCTGTGAGCAAAAAGACTGCCAAGGCCTATACATATCAAACCTGGAAATAATGATTTATTTTTTATATCATACATGAGCTCATGGATTATATGCTCCCGCTTATTTAAATTTGAAAGAATTTTGTGTAAGCTAAGAAATCAGTTTGGCATTTCCACGACATACCTGTACACCGCCACGTACAAGAATGTAAAAGAAAACACCCAAATGTATGTTCCAGAACAATTATTCAGAACCTGATGATAAGAGTTGGAATGCAGTTGATTAACTAAATAACTCTTTGGTTGGATAAGTCTCTATTTGCCTGGGACATAAATCATATCATTTGGGTTAAGAAAGTCATTTCGAGTTTCAATGCTTCGAACTGTATGTTCCCTCTTTCGCTGTTGTTATTTAGTATGCTGATGCACCCATGCTTCCTTTAATCTTTTTTAAATAACATATTACAAGCAAATGTATACCAACATAAAACTTCAATCAGTCACTAAATGTACCAATTGTTTTAAACCTGAGAAGCTTGGGCCATAATTACACATTTAAATTTCCAAAATAATGAATTGCATACAGGGTCTGGTCAACCTTCAACTGCATGCCACTAGTAATGTACATGTATTAAGAAAACTGGAGATGCTTAAGTAAAGCTGGGACTTAAAGTTGAAAATTTAAAACGAGAGTATATTTTTCATGGCCTAGTATACTGATATTGTATTTCTGCAGGCAAGCTGGCCAGTGAATCTGTGTGGGAGGTATTATATCCCCTGTATATATTCCTGACACCACTTTATATTGCCCTCCACATTTATACCCCACTCTGCAGCCATTTGCAGGAGCCGGGTAGAATATGTGATATTTGACATTCTGTGTGTGTTCCACAGTTCTACTGGCAGCACTTCCTCAAGTTTGTTCACGCAAAAATGTCGCAAAATTCTCCCCTCCTGTTTCTGGAAGTTATACAAGCTATACAAAATAATACTCTTGCCATTTTGTCCCTATAACTAGGCATGTGTGATATTTTGTGGTTTGTTATGTCTTGTTGAACTGTTTATTTTGAGAAGAGTTGTATACCTTGTCCCTTTCAGCTCAAGACATATTGGGATTGTGACAGATGATAGAATCCAGATTAAATTGGCCTACAGCCATAGCAACAATAGATCTACTTTTAATGGCAGTCTAACATCATGACCTGGTCAATGTTCTATTCTATCCAATAATACCAGAACAGTTCTTAGACAAAATTACAATACATTTGAAAATACAAAAATAATGAAATCAAAACTGCAAATTAGTATTATCAATATATTTTTGATTCAGCTCAAGATAATTTTTAATTTTAGTAATTATCGCCAATGGAGTGATAAATACGTGACTTTGAAAGAATTTGAATTGGTGTGCCCTAAGATAATGAACCCATTTTTTGTAAAAAGGATGAGTGAAGTTTTTTTTTGACAGCAATGCATCTTTATTATTATTTCCATAGTTCAACATCTCCAGGTACAGGCTGTCTGGAACAGGCTGGGACATGTTAAGAGACTTGTGTATGCTTGTTGATACTCACAGTACTATTAAATCTTGTCTTGGAATTGGGTTTGTACTCTGTCCATGAATTTGAGTGCTATGAACAATACATTTCTTGAATCTTGAACCCCACCCACCCCCAACCCAAACTTCACATCACCAAAAAGAACACACATTAATGCTTTCACTTCTGGGTCACAGTGGCAGTTCCCTCCATCGTTCATTGAGTCAGTCAGTCTCATGGTTAAGGGTACCATAGCTATAGGTTAGAATCCCTAGCTGTCCTCTTGTATTTACTCAGCCCAGCCATCATAGTGTGGGAGTACATAGATGTCAGACAGGTCACATCACGACATTCCAACAACAGGAAACGTGAAAACCTACACAGTTCTTTAGTCTGGCTTCTCTGTTTTGACAAGATCATCCGTTTTGACTCCAAACAATTTCTTATTTGCGCAGAAGGTGAAAAAATAATAATCTCTCTGAGAAAATGTTCTAGAATTCCATAAAGATTCATTACCAGTCTCTCAATCCTGCAGTATAGTCCAGCTCTAGCTATTAAGCTTCTCAAATTATCCCTGTTTGTTTTGGTTTTTTTGCCCCTCATCCTGTCATCGGCTAGGCTATCATTGTCATCAATCTATAATGTACCAAACTTCTGATGTTCGTTAGATTTATTTAATTCACAGCTTTGTCTACTCATGGATTGGCAAGTTTTCATCATGTAACTACTCTATAACCCGCAATATTTTCAATCCCGAGACAACGAAAAATCAGGTGTTTTCGAATATTTAGAACCATGTTTTTTTACCATTCTCAAATTGACTCAGGGTCGCAAATACTTAGAGAATTCAACAATTTTCAATTTCACGTCACTTTTATTTATGATCTTGCCCACCTCTTGATGATTATTTTGTCATCTATTACCAGTTATCTTGTCCAGTCGACATTAATATTTATTTGTGTAGGGAGTCCAAACTTTCATGGTTGGGTTGATGCTTTAATAGTATCCCTAGCATGTAGATGTGCCCTCTCCTGCTCTCCCCCCAACATATGAAGTATTGTCATCTGCCTGTGTGTCTGTCAACATTTACCATACCGTACAGTACACATTGTCAGCATTGTTCATGGATTGAAACTTACTTTATATCCTTGGTTGCCCTTCATATACGCTCTCTCTTGCATGTTTAAATTGACCTGCCTATTACTTCAAAGTGAATACAAAAAAAATTAAGTTGACCAACACAAAACTTGGTGGTGCAGCGCTGTAGAAATGTGCAACTTCCATCTTTTAGGATACTGCACACTGGGGATGTGTGATATGTGCAGGTGGTATTGAGGTGCTAAATAATTTAATTACACCATCTGAATTTTACCCGATGTGCGTCCATTAGCAAACAGATTAAATAAGTCAGCAATTTCACTTTTTACATCATTTTGTGAATAGTTTCATGGAAACTATCATTATCATAAACTGAACCAGGTATGTAAATAATCAAAAGGAGGCTAAAATGGATGGGAATTTGTTGATACTAATTCTGCCAAGACCTACAGAGACATCAATCACAACCATGATCTTCAACTTTCCCAGCACTATCTACATACTATTCCTATGTTTTAGAATTCCAGGGTCATTTTTTTCACCCCAAATACTCATTTTATAGGGCTGAACAAGAGAGAGTTTATATACAAGTTACATACCAGTGTGTACACTTGCCTTTCCTAGTGTTATAAGAGACGACTCACGTGAAGTGTTGAAGGAATCCACACCCATCCTATAAGCAGCTAGCCTGGGACTAGAGCGCTAACTTTTTTACCCTTTTACCCTTGAAAACTTATCTCAAGTAAGAGTGAAATATCATCCCGCTCAAGTTGAGTGCAATTCACTCATATTTCACGCGAGTTTGAGTCGATTACTCAAGTTGACTGATGTTGATTCCACTCAGTAGAATCAACTTGAATCGCTCGATCAAGAATTGTCACTTTGAATTTTGATAACTATATACAGGGGTGAGAGAAAGGAACCTCCGGGTGCTGGTCAGAAAAATACCAGCCTCTGTTTAACAAGGGTTTTCGCATCCCTTGGCAACACTGAACAGCACCCCCCCCCCCCACCAGCTTTGAATAGTGGTGCATGTATGTATAATGCAGCCTGAAAATAATTATCATCAGACGTTTTAAAGATGATTATATGAAAAACTTGAATAGTTTTCTGATGAATGCTCGCTACATGTCAGAAGACTACATGAAGTCCTCATATAATCATTTACTACTCATTAATATGCTGGCTAAGGCTTGTTACAGGATATCTAATAAGTTTGAAAAAATCCCCATAAATCTCATAAAGGGATGTGGATTGATAGATATGTGGTTGTCAAACTAGTTTTACTGCTCTTCCATTCTGGAAATTGCAATGCTCATTCAATACAAGATTATCACAGTTTAATCCATCATGAGCTTTTTTTTTAGTATTATTATTTTTTTTTAATATGTAATTCTTTACTAATGCATACATGTAACCACAAAGAGCAACTTGATCCTGAATTGATTTAATGTCAAGTCAGTACAGCTGGAGTTTTGAGAAAATTATTAAAATATCATCAAACTCTTTTATCGTACACCATAAATATGAACAAGAGTACACATCAACATGATAAGAGCAAATTCATGCTGTAGTTGAGCAAAAGTAAGGCAATGCACATCTATATGATGCTAAGCATCTTCCACAAAGGCTTTGGAAGTTATATAGTTTTTTTTAACTGTTTATCAATGAAAGACAGAACTACACAGTATGGATACAAAAACATAAATCTTTAAAAGTAAATTAATATTCTGTCAATGCTCCCCATTTGTATTTGTCACTATAGTTCTTATTTCAACTGAATTTGGTGTTCAATGAGCCCATGTCATGAATATTTAATAGCATATACATGCAATCTATGTCTGCACATTTGGACTAATTCATTTGTAGTCGGTTTGGGGGGGGGTGGAGAATCTCCATTTGTCCCAAGGTTAATATCAAGATCAGTCCATATATCTACCCATAGTGCCACTCTGTCTGGACGGCGACATCAAAAGATATTCGACCAGTGTGTAATTTGGCTGAACCAACCATGTACATTCAATGTCCCATTCAAGTCACTCAGAAGAGAGATCATGATTGGTGAATGATTGCATTGATGTCAGACAGTAACATCCTGTAGCGACAATACAACTGCATAGGAACGTTGATAGGATATCAATTTATTAAGATTGCAAAAACATGACATCACAAGTCTTAGATAGGCCTAGCATCTAACATAATACTTTCAATCAACACAAAAGAGGGGAAAAAACAATTGAATATAGCAATTGATTTTCTCTGGCTGGTTGTTGGAGCATGTGGAAGCTTTATGGGGTGGAATTTATTCATGAAATCTCATCTGGAGAATATAGAAATCATCAAAAATTCTGCAGTTCTCAAAAAGATTAATATGCTTTGCTACATTATTGATTGTAGCTGTAGTACCCCTGCCAGCCTCTCCTGCCACAGCTTCCAAAACAATGAAGCATGAAACGTTGTATACATACGCATGAAAATGATATGCCACCTACTCACCCCCCAAATTTCAGGGAGGGGGTGGCTATATCCCTCACTCGAGACAATTGTCACAAAAGCGAGTATCATGGGACTAGAATGAAGAACTGCCCTGAACTTGTAGGGATATGATTCCTGAATATGTTTTTCATTGTTTAGCTATATGGACTCCCATGAGATTTACAAGTCAATTAAGAATGCACTTTGCACTTACAGTTCCAGTAAACGCCTGTCTGACATTTGCAGCCTCCCACAAGTCACTTCCCAGTTTATATACAGACCCACGCTGTATCAAAAGCCAAGGAAGTGTCAAAAAGTGGAAACCTCTAAAAAATGCCATCTGGTTTAAAACAATACTGGTAGTGACATCTGAGATGATCTGCCCAAGGAAACACTGTGAACTTTGGATATGGTATATGTCATGCCAGGAACAGTATATGCTGAGGACATATCACATACTGTTTTCATTGCCAGCAAATGACCAACTGGATGTGACATGAAATCAGTAAGGAGTAACATATCTTAAAGCCAAATGAAAGTCAAACCATAAACAAAGATGGTGCCACTCTCTCAAAACACTTGATGTTTTCATCAACATGTTCAAGAGTTTCTACAGGGACAGTGTTTCATGTTTGATTGTTGGGAGTGGTTTCATTCAGAGTAATCAAACCAAACTATTCTGAGACAATGAAATGTATCATTATGTCGAGTCAATATATGGCTGCTGAGTTTTGCCCAGAAACCTTTCAAAATACCAGGGCCTCCCAGGGTTCTAATACCAGGCATATACCAGGGTTCTAATACCATGGCCATCCAGGGTTCTAATGCCAGGGCCATCTAGGGTTCTAATGCCAGGACCATCCAGGGTTCTAATGCTAGGGGCATCCGTGCAGAATTTTCATGCCAGGGCCATCCTGGATTCTAGTACCAGGGCTATCCAGGATTTTAATGCCAGGGCCATCCAGGGTTTTAATACCAGGGCCATCCAGTCTTTTAAGGCCAGGTACATCCTGGGTTCCAATGTCAGGTACATCCAGGGTTCTAATGCGAGGGCCATTCAGGTTCCAATGCCAGGGCCACCCAGAGTTGTAGTGCTAGGGCCATCCAGATTTCTATAATACCAGGGCCATCCAGGATTCTCTTTTGGGAATACATATCCATAATTCTTTCTGTTGACATTTCTCTTCAGCACCCACATTGTGGAGTTGTAATTTTAAGTGGTTCATTTAAATATTTTCTCTTAGTACCGATATCAGTATCTTAGCATTACATTGTGAAATCTGACAGGTTCAATTTCACACTATGATAAAGGAAAGAGAGAGACTTGAAGGATATGATTTGGGCTGGGGATTTGAGTGATTATACCCACTATTGTATGGATATCAAAATGGCCATGATATCAAAATGTGCAGTCTCGGTGAAGGTCTGGTAGGCTCCATGGCAAAGCAGACTTCTGATGGAGGATTGGATGTCGACATCTGTACCATCACAGTGCTAGGATAAATGTATTAATTCTCCCCATCATACAACCTGTTAATTTATGAATTTTCAGAAATTCCACAATGAATAAATGATTTAAGCAAAGTATATGTGGCAGACATGTCCCGTAAGTGTATGCCCACAGTTAAAACTGATGATCATGAGTGACTAATACGTCGGAGAGAACTTCCCCTTTTCCCTAGAAGTCCCAGAACACCAGGTGCATTTCGTGTACAACACCCTAATTTCATGTAAACTCACACCTCTCCCTAACTGTGGCTGTAATAGGAGATCCATCAGTCTACATGAATAAAACATTTGAGCTAATAGGTCTCCTTGTATAACCCCATCTTTGAGCTGACAATTACATTTGATGGAGGTCACTGAACAAGGATGTTTCTGATCATCACAAAGAACGTCTGGCCCTAACAGCTGTAGATTTCTGGGAGTGACCTTGGTTTCATCTTGCATTGAAGAGACATCAAACGACTTGAGTTATCTCCTCATATTACCATTAACCATGCTGAAAGTAATGTCATATATAGTTAACAAACACAAGTGAGATTATGGAGGTCCTACATTGGTCACATGCAGTTGCAAATTATTGGTTTCACCCAGATATTCCCCACAATTAATTTTCTGAGATCCTGACCTTTTGAAACTATAAACATGCTTAAACCAACTCAAATTTACTCTCAGAAAAAGTGGAACTGATATTATAAAAAATGTGAAAGTAATTATAACAAATTATTTCACTTCACAAAGTTGGATATACCTTGAGTAAGATTATACTGACAAAATATTACAACATGCTGATAATTTCCAACATTTTGAAACAATGCTATTCATTTGCAACATTTTAAATTTCTACATACAAAATGTTGCAATCCATTAACAATTTGTTTTCATACTCTCTAGTCAATACTTAGTTAAACAATTGCAACATTGTACACAAAAACAAGTTTTTTTTATATTGAAATTCATCTCATAAGTATATTTCTATTGCCCAACTGTTTTAATTTAATATTTTATGAAATTGGATTTTCTTTTTTCCTACAGATCAACAAAAAATTGTTACACTGTTCATTAATCTGATACAAAAATGTTCCTGCTCAATGAATTTGAAAAATCTTTATAACAGATAATGTCTTAATTTTTACAGTGGGTGAATATAATATTTGCTAAAGATGTGGAATATCAGTGTCAAGGCCAGTTTACTATCTCAGAAAATTTCAAAATAGAATGGGAAATTAGCCCAGGCTGAGAGATAAAAGTTTGCCAAAGCTCTCCAATATCCAGATTATTTTCCACTGACAAACTACAAAGACAGAGGACAAAGAGATTCCTCAGGAAAGATATCCAGGCGGAAGTGAGTTTAGAATTAAGGCTGTGTTTGGATATCTCCCCCGTGTTTGTGTTTGGCTCTTCCAGTGATCAGAATAAACAATGTTTTCTGAAGAATGATAGCTTAAGATAGCATTTCAAACTGCAGATTCTATATTAATGTCCAGTAGTATATATTGCTTCCAAACCTAAAATGAGTCAAGTGAGAAATTATTACCGATGAAATAAACAAAAAACAAATACATAGGATAGAAATATAAAATGGAGAACATGGATGAGTGACGCAGAACAAATCATTAATTTCAAGCAATATTCTTAGAAAATGATTTTTGAGACAGAAGATGATCCACAGCGGTGGGCACAAATGCCGGAATACACCATACCATATCTTTTTCAATTCCTCTTACATACTTAATTATGACATAAGTACATTTACACGCTATTCTTGTCTGGATAAGCGAGGACATTGCCAAAATTGTGTTTGTTTAGAGACAGATATGAAACCAGGGCATTAAACTGGGCTAAGGAAGTCTAGGAACATGACCCCACCCACCCCATCCAGGAAATTTAGAATTTCTAGGGCTTCATTTTAAATAGGCAATTTGATGCATTTCCAGTGATTATTATCATGGGGTAAATATTCATACACACACAAAACAAAATCGCCAGCTGCCTCAAAAACCTTCTTCTCTCCCCACTTGGTACTGTGACTATAGGAAAGTTAACTTTAAAGGGTGAGCAAATTAACTGAATTAGAAAATTCACTGCTCAATAATACAAATATATTCACTGAAAGTCCCTGCAAAACTATTTACTGAAACTATCCATGCAAAACATTCAACACACTCATTCCACTGTTGTGGCTAGAAGAATACATTTGCAGGCAAATGAAAGCCTTTTTTCATCAACAATTACTCCAGAAATGTTAAGAGGAGTATAACCTCTATTGAAATTGTTAAATGTTTATATTTTATACATTTCGAATTTGGTGTCCAACAAGAAAATATACCCTCTAATTATAGTCCCACTCATCAAATGATACACAATCATGGATACAATTGTAGGGAAATCCCTTAATAGTAGCGTACTTGACTTTTGTAAGACTGATCAAATCTATTGATATTATCTAGACCCTCAATTGTTAAATTCTGACATAATTCGGAATTGACTGACCACCCATAAATTGAGTTTAGGCTGCAGACAGGTTTGAAGGACAGTCTATGTCCAGTTTGTATGCTGATCTGGCCACTGACCCCCCTGGAGAACCACTGTCCCTACACAGGTACAGTGTGAGAGAAGCCTGTGAAAAGAAAACAGTCTCCAAGTCCACTTAATCCCTGGCTTTTCTATGAACTATTGGCCACTGTGTCTTGTTCAGACATTGTCAATAAACCATCGAGGTGGTCGATCATCCCAATTATTCTACCACCTTTTATCTCTTTTGGATGGTGACGGGGGATGGGGTTAATAAGTTGGATCTTTCTTTTTTCTTATGTAAGCGGAGTTAGATTTTGTGAGTGTCGAGGAAGGGGGGAAGGGGGAAAGTTGTATGGCAGGGGTATGAGCAAGGTTTAAATCAATATTTAAATTCCTCCCCGTGCTGTATACATAAAGGAAATTATAACTAAAATAAAATCAGCACACATACTTGTACAGCGTAAACCTACTATTCATTCCTAAATCCTGGAATATTTATGCATTTATACAGACAACACTTTAGTATATATAGGTATAAGGCAATTCATGGATTTGTCTTTTCACTGTGCATTCAATTAAGCGGAATTTTCAATTAACCAGTATGCAATTAATATTCTACTGTAATGGGATGAAGGACTTATTGAATCTGGGGCAATCATATAATAATGAAAATAATATCAATGTTCAGCCTAATATTTCTCTTCTTGAAGGACAATTACACAGTAATGTGAGAAACTTACCCATCCAGGACATATTACAATCAAACATCCTGTTACTTCATCACGTTAGTGTGCAGGCTCATTAAATAACAGTTCTCATAACAGAGTTTAACCTATCATGTTAGAGTATGGACCAGTAAATGACCCTGGGAAAACTTTTAACTTAGAGTTTGTGTTAAACTCATCAAAATGTTTATGAGTGAAAGTACTTTGAGGACTTTGCTGGGAATATTCCCATGATAGTATACATTATGGTACTTGATGGCTATGAAATGGAGAATTAACTGGGGTTGTAATTGTGAAATTGAAAACCATGACTGGCAGATGAAAGCATGATAAATAGTGTCTGCATGGCAAGAGTTTTGAGGGCCAGGCCCAAATGGGAGGTTTTAATCCTTGTTGCATGCCTATACAGTCAGGATTGGCTTCTCAGGTTTGTCACCCCAAATTGGATCACTCAGTAATGATATATATCTGAATACGTCACCTAAAATATTATACATCATGATGAAGATGCGAAAGAACCCATTTTAAGTTTGAAAGACTGAATATCAGCTTTATTGTATGGCAAGCTGAAGTGCTTTTTATTCAGAATTTCCGTTTTGCAATTGCCGATATCGGAAGCACTTGGCTTGCCATACTCTTTTATCAAACCAACATTATGGCAAGTCAAAGTGCTTTTAATTAAGAATTTCTGATATCAAAAATTGATAATGGAAATTGAGGCACATGAATTTCCTATATCGGAAATTTTGATCTTTAATATAATATTTGAAATTCTGAATAAAAATCCCTTTGCCTTGATGATTGAATTTAATTAAAATTCTCCCCATGCACTTCAAATTGAGGATCAGTCTTTTTTCCAGAAAATAAGTTAAGTGAGTGTGTAACAAGCTTTCATATAATTATAGTGAGTTCTGCATGGGCTTTCCAACATACTAGATTAAGTTAATTTTAATCTTACTCAAAGATTGACATTTAAATGGATTTAAATGAGAAGGATGAGGGCAGATGATGGGGGGGATAATGATGTTGTTCTCAATTAGGACATGCTTGGTAGAAAGGGTGGGGGGGGGGGGAGTGTCAATGAACCAGCCATCAGGGAGGGAGGGAATAGGAGGGGCTGATGTGAGAATTTGAAGTCCAGACAAAGCTAGATCAGAGATATGTGAAGGGGGTGGAAAAGTAGACTTAATTAGTATAGGCATAATTAGTTGGAATGTTGTGCATATGGTTGAAATCATTTCTGACATGAGGATATAAACCAAATTAAATTTCATGACATATGTATAGTATGATTTCTAGGAGAAAGACAATTACACAGTTTACTGGGTATCGATATTTTCTAAATTTACTTTTATTCAGAAAATGTATAGCAACAGAATTTCATTTTTGAGATTCCATGAGATCTGATACCAAAGTTTTCCCAAATGAAAATGAAAGGATATACAAAAGTATGAAAAGTATATATGAAAATTCATGCATTGAATTTGTTTCGTGCAAACTTATTAAGTTGCAGCATCATGGTTGGACAAAAAATACTCTCTTAAAAACCTTGAGTGGAAATTTCACTCAATTAAGAGTTGAAATTCATCCCACTCAAGCACTCGAGTGAAATTTTCCACTCAAGTTGAGCGAGTTCAATCAACTTCACTCAACTTGAGTGAAATTTGGGTGATCCAGTTCACTCAACTTGAGCGGGATGAATTTCCACTCTTACTTGTGTAAACTTTTCTTATAGTTTTTTTAGAGAGCAGTTTCATGCATGTTTTTTTTTTTGCAAAAAGATAAAACCTGATGCCATTTAACCATTCCTCTATATCAGCAGAAGTGACAACACAGAATTCGTTCTATTTCCACCCATGTTCACTTCACAAAGTCTACATAGAATTAAATTTATCTTAATTATTTCTCTCATTTGATCACACTGCAGAATATGAGATCCCTGTAAAATATTTGTATTACTTGCAAATTTCATGAATTATAACATGGGGTAAATAGATCTTATCCTAAGTAGGTTTACTGTTCAGGATTGCATCAGGAATATTTCTACTCTGACCCATAGACCTAGATACTGGCCGATTTCCCCTGATAATACCCCCTTTCTATAGGTCTGTACATACAACCTTTCTCTCTATTTCCTGCAGTGAAGTGCATTTAAACGCTTCAAGACCCTGGGCGGACAAAAAAAAAGTGCAAAACTGGAAAGCCCCTATTTTCATTTATTCTGACGTCAAAATAACTAGATACAAAGATAAATGAGCAATAGAAGTAAGTAATCGATAAAACAGTTTACGTTTATTCGCTGATTTCGAAGTTCGAAAAACAATTATTGGTAGTTCAAAGATGAGGTATCGGTTCTGGTGTTTCGAGCTGCTAATAAGAGATCATTCAGTTGTTTGAACTAGCAAAAATGGTATTTAAAACAAGGGAATTTCAAATTGCTAGATATGGAAATTGGGGCTACTGAATTAGTGGGTTGTGAAATCAAATTTGGTTATTGCAATTTCTATTAGAAGGTGGCCGATCTTACATTGAATGATTTAAAAGAGAGAACAAATAGTTTTACTATGGATGTGTACGTATGGTGAGGGACTCGCAGTTCCTACACTGAAATTTCCAATCTATTCTCTGGGATGTCCTTTTTTTCAAACTACCGCTTATGGCATTTTGAGATAAAGGAATATAAATCTGTGGCATTATTGAAGGACAACCTCTGGGATGTCGGGTCTGTGGGGTGGGGGTGGGGTGTGGGTGGTGTGCTTAAGTACCGATGCACAATGTTACAGAAAATAATCACTATCATATAAAGGCCTTGGAGATGCTTTAATTGATGGAAGACTTACGGTAAGTTCCCTAAGTATTCGCTACCCTAAGTAAATTCGAAAACGGGCATTTACTTCAGTATACTTTGAACTACCATTTTTGTGGTATCTTGAACTACCAAATGTGGATGCAGTCCAGTTCCAACCATTTTTAGTAGTTCTATAAACTTTCTACGGTGAATATTGAAGATATTGAGCCCAGTAATATAAGAGCATAATTTCCCCCTGTGATAATGGAGATAATCCAGTGGAGATAAAGTGTTATAAATTAGACAAGTCACGTGACACTGTTCCCTAAGTAATCGAAAACGACCAATTCGCGAAAAACCGCGAAAACGTCCGTTTTTCTGAACTGACCTGCACAAACTATTCGGAAGTGGCCAGTTTTTCACAACTTCGATATTCACTTCCGGTCACGAATACTTAGGGAACTTACCCTATTCAAAGTTTTCAATAAAAGCATCTACACTAGGGATGGATTACTTGTTATAATATTCCTCTTTGGTAACATCCAGAAAATGGTTTTCTCTTGAAAATATACACTGGAGGAGCCACTACGACATCTGAACTACACAAGCCGGATCTTAATCTACCGGAACTTGTAGGTCAATGTACCAATTGTGGTAGTGTGAACTATCAACGCTGGTTGAAACTGGACTGCATCCACTTTTGATACTTCAATATACTTTATGTGTTATATCAAAGTACTAAAAGTATACTTTGAACTACCATTTTTGTGGTATCTTGAACTACCAAATGTGGATGCAGTCCAGTTCCAACCATTTTTAGTAGTTCTATAAACTTTCTACGGTGAATATTGAAGGTATTGAGCCCAGTAATATAAGAGCATAATTTCCCCCTGTGATAATGGAGATAATCCAGTGGAGATAAAAGTGTTATAAATTAGACAATGAAGATATCAGTAATTACTGATGTGATGAGTATGATTGATAAATAATCAGAATATGGTAAACATTCCAAATATTCGATCACCTTTCCTATTACGATCACCCCCATTTTATCGGGAAGTTTACGGTCGGAAGTTCTAACTCAGATACGATCACCCCATGAAGTGGCAGTCTCGCATTCCAACGTAAATACGATCACCGCTATACAGGGTGTATCAAAAAAACCGGAGTCCTAGTACGAGGACATATTTTTCATTGAGCAAAGGAGAAATCTATTTTTTTTGTTGATTTGTCATCAAGACCGACCCTTTGGGATTGACCAGCTGAACAATTCAATGATCTGTGATCAAGCATGTTAGAACAATAGCTATTCTTCGATTATGAGTGAAATGTGACTTGCGCCAGATTTGGTTTACATTATTCGTCTGCCCATGAACGAAAAGAAATACGGTGTACAAATGAAATGTCTTTTATCCACTCTGAATTCATTGACATTTTGAAAACAAAACGGTGTACAATTAAAATTTCTTTTAACTGTTACCTAAAGTCCAGGGTGTACATCACGCCTCCAGCAGATCTCAATGACCTGGAACAGCGCATCATAACAGAAGTTGACAACCTGAGGCAGAACCAGGCACTTATCAGACGGGCCGTGGCGGCAATGAATGAACGTGCGTGTACCTGCATCCAGAGAAATGGAGGACACGTTGAAGATTGAGATTCAATTGTCTGTTAAAAAGACATTTGAATTGTACACCTTTTTGTTAAATTCAGAGTTAAAAGAAATTTTAATTGTACACCGTTTTGTTTTCAAAATGTCAATGAATTCAGAGTGGATAAAAGACATTTCATTTGTACACCGTATTTCTTTTCTTTCAAGGGCAGACGAATGATGTAAACCAAATCTGGCGCAAGTCACATTTCACTCATAATTGAAGAATAGCTATTGTTCTAACATGCTTGATTACAGATCATTGAATTGTTCAGCTGGTCAGTCCCAAAGGGTCGGTCTTGATGACAAATCAACAAAAAAAATAGATTTCTCCTTTGCTCAATGAAAAATATGTCATCGTACTAGGACTCCGTTTTTTTTGATACACCCTGTATGTGCTCAGCTCACAGGACTGACAAATCACGCGTAAAGACCATTATGCTCCTTAAAACGTTGGTATTTTGAAGAAATTTGATTGACGAACAAAGACTTCGTTATGATGGAAAAGTAGCTGAATTAAGCTACTCAAATTTATTATCTTTTGAATTAATGTAAGAGACTAATAAAGACTTCGTTATGATAGAAAGCCACACATTATTATAACAAATTTGAGAGATCTTCAACGTTAATATATTTGTTCATCGTATATGCTAAACCCCTCGCTGTCCCCCATTGACCTGCCCGACGTTCTTATGTAATGAATGTGATAATGAAGATAATGAATACGTCACTGAAGCAATATGCATCATAATGAAGATGTAATGAAAAGTGATAATGAAGGGATACACAAAATGATCAGAAATTCATGTAGCCTAATGAATTTGATAATAAAGATAACACACTGATGTAATGAGATAATGAAAATAATGATAACAATAATGTAATGAATGTGGCCAATAAGATGGTAAATGATATTACAGACCTTTCAAGTTATAATTTTGCCAAGGCATGAGATTTGAGTATATCCGCCCAGGAGATACGAACCCCTCAAAAAAGCAAATTTCTAGGTGTGATTTCATACATTTTTTTTGCATTTTTGTTCCATATAACTGCCTACAAAATCTAAACGCACAACAAACATTTCCCGGGTTTTGCTTCGGGGTTTCCCATCGACCACATGTTCGTACCACTGAACTTCACCGAAGTATATTAGGCTTCATTCTACACACCAAGTATAGTGAATGTCTCGTGGTTGTCGATCTTATATCATTTAAGAGTGCTGTCTGGGGTAATATCACAAAATTAAAGAAACACCACATTCGACGTATTTGGACCTTTCATTGTCGAACGGTTTGGGCATTTAATATGGGGACTCTAATTTACGAAAACGTCCGTTTTTCTGAACTACCCTGCACAAACTATTCGGAAGTGGTCAGTTTTTCACAACTGCGATATTCACTTCCGGTCACGAATACTTAGGGAACTTACCGTACCTTTTTATATTTCACCCTTCACAGAGGATATACACTGTAAAAAGAATGTTTTTCGAAACACTAAAAGTGGTTGCAACTGGGCTGCAACGGATAGTGGTTTTTTGAAAACCAGAGGTCTCGGTTTTTTGAGAACCCACATCATGGGTTTTCCAAACCTCACTTCCCGTTGCAGCCCAGTTGCAACCAGGTTTTCGAAAACCAAGAAGCAGTGATTCCATACCCCAGATCACAGGTTTTCCAAACCCCACTTCCCGTTGCAGCCCAGTTGCAACCAGGTTTTCCAAAACCAGACTTGCAGTTTTTCCAGAACCAAGAAGCAGTGATTCCATTCCCCAGATCACAGGTTTTCCAAACCCCACTTCCCGTTGCAGCCCATTTGTAACCAGGTAGTTCAAAATGTCATACTTGTACTATATGAATAGCACATATGTCCGACATGGTGAACAAGCGTAACAGCATGTACCGGTAGTCAGAAAGAATGATAGATTTTCAAAAGAAAAACACTTTCTGGATATTATGCCAAACATGGATATCTATAACAGGGTAATGTAATCCTTACTTAGTGTAGGTAATACTTTTATTGAAAACTTCAAATAAGTCGTCCATTAAATAAACCATTGAAGACATGTGTCTCAATGATCTTCGGATGATAGTGGAGATTCTCTAAAACATTGTGCATCGGGTACTTTAGCACAACGTCCCCATCCTACAGGGCAGATAGGGCCCCGACATCCTAGCCAAGTTGACATGGCTTCGTTCGTTCCTACTACGCCATGATGCCTCTCAATGAACTTACATGTACACTCCGGGATCAAACGGCTCCATGGGTCATTCGGCTCCATCCGGCAATAAAACAATCCCTCACAGCTCTCTGTCCATTTGTTTTATCGAGTTCGGCAAAGAGTTTGATTGCCGTAAAGAGCTCATCCGTCTGCAATCAGTCTTCAAACATCAACGACCGGTTGAACTTCCGCCATTATTTTCGTACGGCCGGTCACGTGATCGCACGATACGTTGCTGATCACGTGACACGTATGAATATAATGGCGGCGAATTCAACCAACCGTTGATGTTTGAAGACTGATTGCAGATGGATGAGCTCTTCACGGCAATCAAACTCTTTGCCGAATTCGATAAAACAAATGGACAGAGAGCTGGGAGGGGTTGTTTTATTGCCGAATGGAGCCGAACGACCCATGGAGCCGTGTGATCCCGGAGTGTACGTGTAAGTTCATTGAGAGGCATCATGGCGTAGTAGGAACGAACGAAGCCATGTCAACTTGGCTACCGACATCCCTTCTAGGTGCACTTTGAATAATGCCACAGATTTATTTCCCTTATCTCGAAATGCCGTAAGTGGTATTTTGAAAAACCAGACTTTCCAGAGACTTGATTGGGAATTTCAAGAAAATAACTACGGTATAAATTAAACAATTAATTATACCGGTATCACCGTTGAAGATTATCCGGTTGTGCTAATTTCTTGCGATATAGTTTGAGCATTACAGTATCAGTATATCATTTTTGATATATCAAACTTGGGAATGGGTGAATAAACGCCCAAATCCGCGTTATGGGGTTTCAAAACACCAGTGTTTGAAACCTTTGTATCGGTGTTTCTGTACGTCAAATATAGTGTTTCGAACAACTCGACGCGTTTTCAAACACACATTGCGGGGTTTTAAAACACAAGTGTTTAAAACTCTGGTATCGGTACGTATTCCGTTAGCCCAGGAATGGCTGTAGTCTCGAATGGCTGTGTAACCGACTACAGCCCAGGTTCTTCCTATACACAATACATCTCACACATTGAACTTTGAATGACATTGTCCAATATCCTAACTGCACACGAAATAAAACGGCAGCGAATAGTAATAAACTATACCTCATTTTCCTCTACATTGGTCCTTCTCGCCGCCTGCCAACTCTCAACACTTAATAATTCCTCGTTCTTGAGATATCATCGTTTAATCACGCCTTCACGGAGTTTTCTGACATATTTTGGACTCATATTTTGAATGTCTCAGCATAACGAAGATAGCCACGCCCACCTACACGCGCATGCGTTGGACTGTCATCGAACTGGCCCGAAAAATCACGCATGCGCCACGGCTTGTTTTCAAATGACACCGCCATCTCCGGCAAAGTCCGTGCAAGGGAAATTTACATGACTGACAGTTGAATGGCGGCCAGCTGAATATTCAAATCCCTGAGAATCTTGAACTTGGAGGGAAGTGACAAAAGACTACAAGGACAATAACGAGGTACATTTTATTATCACCAGCTACTGTGTTCTTGTATGTGCAGCCGTTAAATCTTCCGAAACGCAGGCGTTTCGGAAGTCAAAGCGAGAAGTTGTTTTTTGAAACACGTTGGTCTTCAAACCCAACCATAGTGTTTCAAAATTCCAGAAGGAGTGGCTTGTAAACCGTCAAGTTGTCGGAAAACCAAACATCGGTGTTTCGAAACACACAAGTTTTAAAACCAGGCTGCAGTGTTTTGAAATACCAAAACCTGGTTTTCTCAAACCATGAAGTCGTGTTTCAAAACACATTCTTTTTACAGTGTAGAAGTCTGTGTCAATTGGACTTCTTTTTCTGCAAATTGGATTTTAGAAACAATTTCATGGAAATGCTAGGTTTTAATATAGAGCTATACGTGAGAGCATGAGACAGATCTATGCCAAATGCACGAGTCTCACGCTGAATGTGTGAGGGTTAATAGGTCTGATATTATGATTCAAAATTCCAGAAATTATGACTGTTCAAAACCCAAATTCTTGGCCACAATAAAAAATCAATACCAACAACAAATGCAAATTCACTGTATGAAGTTTAAATTGTAAGATTATCATTGCAGCCCTAAAGTTTGAACATGGTCAGCTTCTGAAATAACCTACACATTCAGATGTACTGAAAATTTGATACTGTACATTCCAAGCTGAACAAGTGGCACACCACTGTTTTCCCAAGTGCTGCATCAATGAAGTACCAATGGGAAATTTGTGTATTTACTCCACATTTTAAGTGTTTGATGTGTATTATAAACAATACACATCTGTAAGAGATTTACATTAGTTGCAGATGTAGTACCAGGGAGGGGGTGGAGTTAACTTGGTTAATTTGTTTTCTTTTTGTCCATTTTATGGAGGTGATGTGGTGCACAAATATGCCCATCAACAACAGGTGGTTTTATAATGAAATGATGCAGTTTATGAATGCAGCCCATAAAACGCTCTGGCAAAATTATTCTATAATTTTTCATGCATTTCATGATTTTCCCAAAATTTCAGGCATCAAATCCACATTTCACTTTCAGGGAAGAAAAATATTAACTGTTCTGCAGTTTCCTAAATCAGTAAGGAAATGGTGAAATTTATGAAACTAAATTTATGGATATATACTCTAAAAAATTTCCTTAAGTATTTTGAGTGTGTAGCAGCTACATGTATAGGTACAAATATATATGAAATTTTTCTACAAAAACAATCTCATCAGAAACTCCAGGAGTCTGAATAACTTCATTTAAACAGTATCTCACTCAAATGTTGTTGAAATGTACACAAAAATCTCCTAAATAGAGACGCATAATGATTCATTGCAAAAGATAAGCATTACACTATATTTCATCTGCACAAGTCCAGGTAAGCCCACAATCTCGTACATTTCGATCATCCACCTACGGTTTTCGTTTTGACACGGGATGTCGATTTCAAAGGTAGTCTTGGCCGGCGATGAAATTCAAACCATTCAAAACTCAAGCTTCGCTGCAGATTGACCTGGTGAGCTGCTTCAGTGCGCTTACTGATTGGTTCGGTTTAGTAGAAACACCTCAAGCTATTTATATTCAGAACTGCTATCAGTAACTAACCAAGCCAGTGTATCGATCGTAACCTATCGATTGTTACACTGGCTCGCGAGGATGACTACCGTATATTTAGGTAGAAGCAAATGAACTTTGCATCTGATCATGGAGCCTATCTCTTTTGTTTAAATGTTTTCTGGTGTATTCCTTGTTTAATGTTACCTCGTCTGTGTTTGTGCAGTTTTGTGCAATATCTCGATGATTTGATTTAACGATTGGTAATAAATACTGATACTAAACAGGGTGACTGGGAGACTGCACAGCAAGGCGACAGTGACCACACGAACTATCTTAGAGAGCGACATACGATATGGGCAGTGGTCAAAATCAACTTTCACATCAAAAGAACACCATGGCTAATGAACGGGACACAACGTAACGCTAGTTCACTCAGTCAAAGAAGCGTGACTTCCACTCGTTTGCGAAAGGCGATAAACAAGATAAGCATCAAGATATAACGGACCATTAAGGCCTAGCGTTTCCTTGTTTGTTTTCCGAACATGACACATCCCCTAAAACAGAAGAGAGAGGTTGATGGATTAACTGAAGATAAGCGGTTGTTATGTCCCGAATCACGCCTAACGCATTCCACGGAGTCTACAAGAGAGGGCTGAAGTTTGGCGATATTATGGATATGTCACGAACCCTTTGACGCTAAATCTGCAACATGTTGCCATCATTGGTAACGGTTTATGGGTGAAGAAGGCAATGGACATTATAATCTGTCTCAGAAAAAGACAGTAACCACCGATTTCAGAAAGGTCTATATCTTTAAAATATTTGGGAATTATAAAATACAAAGATAAACCGCTATCATGCTTTGTAGATCAGTGATCTGAACCTTTGCCCAACGCTGTTGAAATACGGCGTTCTAGTTCAATCTTGAACGCATATTGACTGGCTCCATTATCTATGTTCAAGATTGAACTATTATATAATATAGCCCGGACATATACCAACTTAGCAAATGTCTGCCAGATAACCCAGGACGAATGTATCCAATCGCACCGGAAGATATATTAAGCTGAGAAGATGGAGAAGATCTAATCTTCAGAGAATAAAATTTCAATCTTTCGGTTCGATTGAATTATTTTCAATTTAATAGATATATGTGGACTGAATCTAACAGATTCTAATAAAATGGGATTTTCAATCTAATAGTTTTGGTATACTTGCATGCCAAAGAAGAATATGGAAATCATGAGATTGAACTTTTTGTTGTAGAATCCTGATCACTACAAAAAGAACCACTTTAATTTATGAGAGTGTAACTAAATAATTTGTAACCTCCATTAATTTTACCTTACCTCTTTCATACACCACAGAAGTTGGATAATCTTTCGCTGCTCTTCTTTGATTTTTTAAACGACAAGCCACGGCAACTCCGATGGCAACGCCGACAAAAACCACACACAGAATTCCCACAAGAGCGAATGCCAGTCTTTTCCACTGTTCTTCGGATTCCAGATTGGGCTGCACGGTGTTGTTCGTATCGGAGTTATTTTCATTTTCTTTGACTTTGGGTGTTATTTGAGTGTTATTTTCCGTTTTGGTGGATTGCTTCGTTAAGGCCGAATTTTGATTAAAGTGGTCAAACTCATAGAATGGCCCACACAAGGTATTCTCATTAGTACTGCATGGTTTCCTGACTATTTGATTAGGTGGACACAGTTTACACTTAACACATTTTTGGCGATCATCCAGAAACAATCCTATCTTACATTGTTTGATTCCACCCTGCGCATCGGCTAACATCAAAGTCATAAAAACAAAACACGTTATGGATTTCATGTCGCTTTTCTTCATTCTTCTTGTGCTCTCACTTTTTCCTGCAAACCAGAAGACGTTCTTGTATTATACGGTCTGCATTGGAGGGTAAATTTCAACCTAAATCTAATTACTTTCATTAGGAGAAATAATATATTTGTCGATTTTAAAAGTTCACAATAATGCACCGCTATTGACTGGTAGCTCTCATTTGAGCACCTCGCTTGCAACAGAATAAGTGATTGACATGTTGCCGCCCAAACGAAAATAGAAATGACTCAATTCAGAAAAATATTGCGAAATCAATAAAATCCCCTTTTCTGGGGACCTCGAATTCAGATGAACCTGCATGGGTCTATTTATAGAACATCAGGATCGTTACTTCTTATTTAACTTCTTCAGAACAACCATGGAGTATAAATACCTCCATGGAACAATATTCATTATAGCAGCAATTACTGATGTGTGAATAAATAGTGCTTTAGTCAGACTAAAGTGTACGCTAGTAAATTTCCCCAGTCCCTTTGTGTTTTATACATGTGATTTTTAACTTCTGACATTGAAGTGACGTATAGACACACCCACACACACGGCATATCAATATGTTCTCGTTAAGGAAGCAATTTCATTACATGATACATGCGGATAAATTAACTTACCGTTGATTAGACGATCTTGTGGGCAAACATCACAATGCGCTGCAGACACCCCACCAGCATCGCTAATCACCGTTGAAATAAGATCGTCACTAACACGTTATTTCTTGCCACTTGTTCCTGTGACATGTCTGAACATGTTACTCTCGTGGCCTATAAAACCCGCCCCCACTTCAACGATGAAACTTTGGTCCAATCAACACGGAGCCTATTTAAATAGCCATCCAAATAAGGTCCGGATAGAGGTCATTCCAGGGTAGTCGTCATTCATTCTTTTCCAGGTCGAGAGTTGTTTAATGAATGAAATGTGTGTCGCGAGTAAAACATGTCTCGACAGATCTCAGTGGCTTGCCGATGAATGAATATTGAACAGATGGGATTCCAAGCAAATCTGTCCATCGGTTATCCTTTGAAACTTTTGAAGTTTGTTACTACTGGCAGCAACAGAATTTCTCCCCACGAAACAGAACTGAATTTAGACCAGTGATTATCAAATCGTATTTTTTTTCTGGAGAACTCAGTCGCTTTCAAAAATATTTCACTAAGCACCCATTAATAACGATAACGAGCTGTGCTTACATGGTGCAATAAAGACAAGTGATATTACAGTCCTAGACATCACAAGTTCCTGTTGCTTCAATGCACCCAACCACCCGCGACTAAATTCAAACACATTTATCGGTTCAGACAGTCGAATAATTTTCAGTCAACCAGTGACTGATATCTGATTAGGACGTTATACTGTGAGTATCAAATCCAGGGACGGAATATTTCAGATATTTTTTTCTAGGGTTTGATCCTGGGAGTATAGAATCTTCTATTCGATTACCTTTTTTTTTTTTTTTATTTTATTATTTGTGGGAGAGGGCGTTTTCGCCTGCATTAGAAGCGCAGTTGATTGGCGCGTTAAAATATAAAATCCCATAAGATATATGAGAGAGAATAGCATATTGGGTATTTTTATTATACAACGGCAATCAACTCACTGACAACGTAACCTGGTTACCCTATCTGGGTGAGACCAAGAACGTTATCATCTATATACATATATAGCTAAATAATATATAGCCCTCAAGAGTACTCTTGAGGGCTATATTATTTAGCTACTATATACACTTCAGTGTATAAACGTTGGCGAGAACGTTTGTGAAAACGTTTTTTAAACAATGGGGTAGAATTCCCACCTTGATGAATCGCTCAACCGGAAACGTTCTCCTAAATACAGACAAGCATTTTCAAAACTAAGACTAAGTATAATCATATAAGTATAATCATATAAGTATAATCATATAAATTGAAAGTTGCAACTGATAGGCTTACTAAACCCAAAACAGAAGAGGTCGATGTCGCGCTTCAAAACGCGACGTCGATTTTTCGCGTCGCGCGTCGAGTTTTGCAAGTCCACGCGCGAGATTAACTTGGCACAAATAACACCATAATATACTCCACAGTATATCCATCCACATTTCAATGATTTATTGTTGTTCTCTTTGTTTGTACTCTGTCGGTATATGGGTGTTTTGTGCAATAAAATTTGAATTGAATTGAATTGTAGGTGTAACTTTGTAAAAAATGAACAAAATGACATTTACTCTCCAACCTACACGTCAAGTCTATAATTAAAAAATAATACAATAGTGATAAATTTAATAATATAATTGCAAGAGTTACAGTGAGTGTGTGTACAGGATTTAACGTCGCTTTCAACATTATTTCAGTCATATCGCGACGACGATCCAACTAAGCATCATGCGTGCACCCGTTACTCTGCATGTCAAGAGAAATATACACAATGAATTATACCATAGTTTGGGAAAAAGTCGCTGTACAATTGAATAATGCCGTATATGTATTGCTTTATTATCTGCTAACTCAGAGGTTATATTGCCATGCAGCTTTAATATGTTTGCTTCGTCTCTATATCCAATCCATTGACAATACTTAGAATCTGCCAAAAATGAACATCAGCGCATTAAAAGGGAGAGAATTGCTGTCAAATTTCAGTTAATGAATTATATAGTTATCTCCCTTTTCACAATCCATTTGTCATCGGCTGTCATTCACATGTGCGACTGTGTCATCATCACCTTGAATTATACTGTTTACCATGAACTAACACAGATTTTCACTGAGGTAATATCCGTTCGTAGATGACACAGTGTCAGTCAATCTCTGCCCAAAACTAGTGAAATGTGGAAAAGCTGTATACATTGCTTTACTCGTTCCTTCAAAAACGTAGGCAGTGAGAACTAGTGATCATCTGAATGATCCAACTCCACCGCCACCAGAGATCAGGTCAGTTTGCCGTGACGTAGAATTTGAAGGAAAAATATATTTACTTCTCACCTTGCAGGGAACAGCAAATATTCATCATATTCTTGACAATAAAATGAACTGCAACAAGACATACCGTTTTTTAATGTCTTTTCATCATCGACAGTTTCAGGGAATGCGATAGGGGACATGTATTTTTGTTGGTACAAAAGAATACTAAATTACTCAGAAAAAATGCAAACGAAGTCTTTTTTATTCGTTAATCGGTAGATGATCATTAGAAATCCCTAAATTAACGATATATGGTGAACACAAACATTAAAGGCCGCCTAATGCAAAGATTTTTAGCTGTTTGATACGGGGACATGAAAACTGGCCTTTACTGTGAAATGACACCACCAGTGACTTGATCAGCAGCACTTGTCTTCGGCGTCTTCGTCGTTGTTGTTATTATTAATATAATAAAATCTAACATAATGAAATTATTTCCCACCTTTTTCAATATTTTTTTATAAAACAGATCGAGAATACAATTCTATAAATAGGGAGAATCTGTTTTTAATCAGACTGCACATTTTCAGAGGATATCATATCATGAGAACGACCCAGCGCCGATAATGAAATATCAACATTTGGGAGAGGTCATCGTCCATAACGCAGATGACTCTGTACCAATTGACAGACGAACCATGACTAGGGATGATGGGGCATGTGTAAACCTAACGGGTTTCTGCTTCTACTAGTATTATTTGTTCTTTTTTGCCTCTCACGTAGAAAGGCTGCCAAAATTTAACAACAACAACATTCGTAAAAGAATGTTAAAGTTTTCACAGTTAATTTAGTGTCTTTATATCACTGGTCTCGTCCCTTTAGTCAGGGAATGAAAATAATCGTAAATACGGTTGTATATTTTATTTTCACACTGGTGTAATATAAATTGATTTAATAATCAATTACTTAATAAATTCAACATTTTAATTTACTGTTTATGTAGTTGTTTTTGAAACAAATCTGACTTTTCGTCATATTAAAGCGTACAACAATATCGTGGATACGACCGTTTTTTAGAAATTCCACAGTTGTCTCCCTTGAATACGAATTATTGCTTGGTTTGGTTGTCAGGTTTCTGGAAGATACTATAACGCATGCACTGTTAAATTGTCCACAAACATATATTTTGGAAAGCTTTTTGGTCCGTGTAACCTTGCACAATTCAAGTTTCGTTCTTTTGCTTTTGGTTTCTCAAAATCAAAAATTGAAATTTGACATTCAATTTTTGATTTTCGTTTTTCGTATTACTTCGCGCAAAAATGAAAATCAAATATTGAAAATTCGACTTGTCCGTTTTTCGTTTTTTGATTTTAGCTTTGACGCGTCAATGTTAACTACGCACGCGCAAGGCTTATGATGTCACTTTCGGTCCGCGGAGTAGTATGGAAAGAGCAAATCGAATTGTTTAGGCAGGTGTGGAGCATAATATGGAAAACCAGTTGGGGGAAAGATATGGGAGTTTCATTACACTATAGATCCCTGGAGCCAGGCATTCGACATAGAGTATAATGGGCCAACTGCGCATGTGCAGAAGCGAGTAGGCATTCGTGCAGCAGGTGTGATGCATTATATGGAGAACAACGGGGGTGATACACACGGTAGTTTCATTAAAGTAGGGTAGTATAATAAATACGTGGTTATAATCATAACCCCCAAAGCACCCTACTGAATCGACAAGTGTGATTATAGGTGAATGTACCAGTCCATTTGTCATGCGACCATGAACTCAGTAACTGTAGGTTGAATCACTTCACATTGAAGCCACATAACAGCTGCAATGTTATAATGAGGCAACATGTGATTATATATCAGATATGTCGACAGTCCATTGTAGCTACCATTTGTCTTGGCAACAGTCCATTTGGCGAATCATTAGATCAGACGATGTGCTCTCTGTGCATCATTCACAAGTGCATGTTGACCTACAATGGACTGTCGATCGGTCCGATGATGATACAATGGACTGTCGTAATATCAGACAGACAGAGAATATACTATTAATGGTTCATATTCCTCTTAAACACACACAAGTGGAAGGAATCGAGAGATGAATGAGTCAGTGATACATGAGGCAGGTAGTAAGTTCCCACGTGTTCATTTTGTGCTCATTTCCTCACACTATAATTCGATGCTAATACCTACAATGGACTGTCTACCAACACCTAAAAACACCTCTCGCCGCAAAAATGTTTAAAATTTTTGTTAACTTGAAATAGTAATAACCCTACGTTTGGTGACAATATAGTACGATATTTCTCCTTCAAAATATGACTGGACACCAGTAACCATACCTGTCATCGATATGCTGAAAATCGTTCATTTTCGGCTGTGGTCACTGTCGTCTGGTCAAACACACGCCCACGCTTGATAACAAAAGCACTGGAAAACCTACCATTGACTGTAATTTGACACGTGACCGGCGGTTTTCACCTATAATCATACTTGTTGATTCAGTAGGGTGCAAAGGAACTTCCCGCGTCAATGCGTTGAAGTGTTTGACAACCGCACTTAAAGCATTGAAAGCAGAGCTATCCGGTCCTGTCCTCCCTACTAGGCTCTGGGACGGCGCTCAGCCGTACGATCGATCATTGGCTAGCACACAAAACCCTAGAATTCAGAACATAACGAGGGCGTCTCTCATTCTCAAAGAGAGCCGTGTCTACCCGCGGGAGACCAAAGCGACTCTCATGTAAACTGGTGACATTTTTGAATCTCCAATCTCAAAGCGAGGCAGCATGACATCATTCTCAAAGCGAGCCGTGTCTACCCGCGAACTACTTCCTGTATTAGATAACTCGCTTTCACGGCCAAGTATACATACCGACAATAATTTGTTCGCGATTGATATGCTCCGAAACGGAAAGAGTCATTTCCCAATTATATAGCCCACGTTATGTTTAGCAATTCGCTTCTAACTCGGCGGAGTCAGCAGGTCAGTGACAAGCCAGATAATCATACGCCGCCTACTCACCCCCCAAATCAGTAGGGAGTCTCGCGAGACGAGAATGGGGCGTCTCTGTGGAGATCATGTCTATGTCCCGACGTCATGGATGTTACGAGCGCGTCTGCGCGATGACGTACTCAATATGCATTCTTGCGAAATATTTTCTATTATGACGTCAAAACGTCATGACGCTGGCCATGCAAGTGACTCATGACTGACGTTTCACAAGGAATTGGATATGTTTCAATGGAACGGGTTCGTCGGAGCGGCCAATTTTCCAGCGGAGAGCGACCCCTGGTGGCGAGGTTGTTTAACTGAGGTGTGGATGAAGGGTTCTTCTTTCGTTACATTTGTTGCCTTCTCGCGTGGAGAGGCGGCCAAAATTTAAACAACAACAACATTCATAAAGAATGTTAAAGGTTTTGGAGTTCAAGTAATCCTTATATATCACTTGTCCCCTTCCTTTCGGTCAGGGTTTCCAAGCCATTGTCAGTACGATTGTATATTTTACTTTCAGACTGATGTTATTTACTTTGGTGTTTTAATTAATACATTAATAAATTTTACATTTTACTTTAAGTGTTTATATATATATTGTTCTCAAACAAAGAAGTTAATGAAGTCATCTGGGGAAAAATGCTTTACAACTGCTGGGAAACGCCCGTTTATAAGGAATTCTATAGTTGTCTCCCTTGAATACTATATCTTGTGCGAGAACTTGTAAGTAAAAAAATCCATGGAAAGACCATCGAATGGATTCCTTCTGTGAATTACTAATCTAACTTCACATATAGGATCTCGCAGTTTTTGGAACAGAAAGAAAATAAGTGAAGAAATTATATACGGTAAACTATAAACAGAAATATACATATACTTGGTGGATAAATGTTCGTTTAATGATTTTCTTCACTACGGTATGTAGTTTGCAACCACAAAACAAGAGACGGGCATGTTCATACCACCATTTGGTTTTTAAAATACGAGATGCACAGCGTGAAAAAGTTTTCGTACAGAAGTTATCAGGGGCACGATGATGTCAAAGAAATGGGTAGGGGTGTGATACTCCATTCAATTCAATTCTTTATTTCTATACATGAATACATACAGAAAATGTTAAAGCTAAGATAAAATATTACATTTACATAATAAAGGTTATATTGTGACAGGACATAATCACCCCAGTCAAGAAAGCCAGTTCGTTCCAATTTATAAATTAGGTGGTGTGGTGTGAAGTGTGTGTGGTGTGGGGGAGGGAGCTTCTTAAACGAATGGTTCTGGATTTCAGGAAATTCTACTATATCTTCCCCTACCTTTCAGCCAGGTTTTCATGACTCTCATCTGTCGTCTGTATAGTTTCAGACGGGTATCATTGAGATGGTCATAAGCAGATGTAATTACTTACTACATTTTACTAAATATTCTGGGATCCCCACAGGGTCGGGTTTTGGTGAAACTGTTCATCACATGTATCTGTAGGGGAAGGTGAGGCAAAACAGAACATTGATGGATTGATTCCAAGGAATTGCCGATACCTGGCTATAATTAGTGAAATCCTCATCTTAGGTCTCGCATGCCAAAATATGTTTTTAGTTTTGAGGAGACGGCAAAGTAGTATATAAAGAGCAAAGTCCTTATTATTGAGGGTGAGGCTGATGAGGTCACGGGAAGCTGACGTCACTGTGACGTCACGGATGACGACACTTCCGGTCACGTGACTTCCGTGTTAATGTCAAAGGTCACATCCGAGTCAAAGGTCACGCCCGGATCAAAGGCCACTTCTGGTCATGTGACGGCCGAGCAAAAGTTATCTGCCTATAAAGAAGACAGTACGCTGCAGTTATTTCAATGTTAGTCCCAATGGGGAACCCACTCATGGACATTTGCGGTATGGGATGGGGCACCTTGTTTTCTCTATCTCACCATGTAGAACACGATGGGAGGGGTCTTGTGTCCATGGGGTGATTTTCGCTGAAAACCTATCGTGCGCATGTGTAGTGAATAGGCAGATCTGGGGTGGATGTTTTGGGGTCGAGGTGGGCCAATGTTGGTCCGATTGGGTCGTGTGAGGTATCAAAGGGAAGCACTCGTGAGGGACCATCAAACTGGATGAGTGAGTCGCGGAGGTAAGGCTATGGCGCGCATGCGCAGACAGGGAATTATGGGAAAAGGGCATAGAAATGGACGTTTTGGGGTCGAGGTGGACCAGTATTGGTTCGAATGGGTCGTATGGTGTATCAGTTTGAAGCACTCGTGGGGGGGAGAGTTGTCCGACTGGACTGGTGTGTGGTAAAAATAGGGCTATGGTGCGCAAGGATAGACAGGGAATGGTGAGAAAAGGGCATTGGAATAGACGTTTTGGGGTCGAGATGGCCCAATATTGGGCGTACTGGGTCGTGGAGGGTATCCATGTGTAGCGCTCTTCGAGGCCGATCAAGTCATGGGTGGGTGCATGTAAAACTTTCCCCGGATACAATCCCGGAAAAAGGACTTTAGCTCTAAAATATGGAAAACCCCTATCAACCAGGTCTAGATGGGCTAATATCGGTTCCCAGCGGATCGCGGCCTGCTGATAGGTGCAGGGTTAGTAGTAGAGAAAGCAGAAACCCAGTATATTTGCCACATGTCCGTTGTGGAGTTTTTTTTACCGTAGCGCCATAACGGCCTATCTGAACGCCTTAACGCCCTATCTTAACGCCTTAACGCCCTACATCAGCGCCTTATGATTACTAATGTATACACTGAGCGAAAGGTCTATCTCCCCCATATCCAAAAATGTAAGCAAATATTTTTTGCGATTTTTTACCGCTGGTCTATTCATATCGAAATGGAGCCTGTGAACTGATTCATAAGTGCCGCCATTACAAGGGCTTAACCAATCAGAAAAAGCCGAAACCAGCCGGCAAGATTTTACTCCAAACGCAAACTCAAGACTGTGTTCGTTGCACTTCTTACCAGGCTGTTTTAAAGAAGGTGTTTACGCAAAATATGGTATTGAATCCGAGTTTGTACATCGTCAGGCTCCCGAACCGAAACGACTGTCCACACTTGCCAGGCTGGAGAAGCGGGAGCAACAGGCACAGCTAAGAGAGGTATTGTATCAGAATAATTTCTGGATTACCTTTCGATCTACCAGTCAAAATAAAATAAAATAAAAAATGAAATGAAGCTGTGTTTGATCGAGTATGTTGGTGTCGTGATTACCCAGTGTCCAGTTTTCAACACTGCTTTATATTTTCGCCTTCCCCGCTTGACAGCGGCGAGGCCCGGGTGACGTCACACGCTTAGACGACCCGAGTCAAAATGGTGGCACACTTGAGAGACAAAGATGCGCAGGTTGAACGCCGATTTATTCGAGTAGGAAAAATCGCAAAAATATATGCTTACATTTTTGGATACGGGGGGATAGATCTTTCATTCAGTGTATACATTAGTCACATGTTTTCTTCTCCTTTAACGCCCTGGCATAGCAGTCTTTTACCTTTTGTGAGAGATTGTACCATGCGGTTATATAGTACTAATGCGTCGACAAGGTCAAGCCAATCACACCACGGAATAAAATATGTTGAGAGTTTGTGGTCCCCGATGACGTCATCACTCTACGTCGGGCCATGTTCGGTCTGGCTACTTGTGTGTGCGTGGGTATATGTGGGTGGGTGGGTGTGTGTGTGGTGGTGATGTGTGTGTGGTGTGTGTGGTGGTGATGGTGGTGTGTGCGTGGTGGTGGTGGGTGTTTGTGGTTGTTTGTGGTTGTTTGTGGTGGTGGTTGTGGTGTTGGCGGTGGTAGTGGTGGTGATGGCATTGCTGAGCGCCCGTCTTAACGCAGTGACGCCATAATGCCCTGTCTTCTATACCTAGTTCCATAATGTCTTAACGGCATGATGCAGACAGCAGAGAGAAAGAATGATCAATACGTTTAAAAGTTTTCATATAGTTTATTATCTCCTCCATCACATCTTACGAAAGCTGAGGGAGCCACGTTGGGTATGTTTACAATTCAAGTATGCTCTTTTCCAATCAGAAGCCCCCATTTGGGGCTGCATGTGTCATATTCATTCTTGTCCGTTAGATGTATTCTCGGCTGCTCTTGTCCAATCAAAATCAGAAAGTTCAATCTTCGACCCCGTTCGCTCTGATCCGTTTGTTCTAATCCTCGTCGGACAGGCAAGGATATTGTAATTGCAATATGTCCCGGAACAGCAGTTTGCGCATTTTGATTGCATTTTGCGGGGCCTCGGTCGGTGGTAGCCCCATATCCTCTTCCAGGTGACGCTTGGTCTTCATGATGGTCTTGTGCATGGGGTCGCCTTTCATTTCAAGTGGTAGCAGGGTATGCTGTTCATATATCGCCATGGTTGTTCTCCTGATGCTGGGGCGCATTTGGATGTATGCCTGTTGTAAGTTATCCTGCCCGGCATCCTCGATCGCTGCAGCGTGAGTATTACTAGCTGCTGTCACAATATGATCCCAAAAGGTAGGTTCTTCCTAAGCCAGGCTTTTCTGGGACGTAGCCTGACTATGGGAGATCAAGCTCTCTATATCAGTAGAAAGCCTCTCAGCAGTCTCTGTTCTGGTATCAGTCGGCGAACTGACGCTTCAATGCCATGGTGAAATAGCTCTGATTTTTCTAGATATTCCATGGAATTGACACTTTTTCATCAAAAATGCAGTTACTCCCGTCAACGCCCGTCGTTCCGCATTAAAACCCATCTCAACGCCTTAACGCTCTATCTTAATGCCTTAACGCCCGTCTCTACGCCTTAACGCCTGTCTCAACGCATTAACGCCCTATGAGTGGTCATATAAAGAAGACCGTACGCTGCAGATATTTCAATGTTAGTCCCAATGGGGAACCCACTCATGGACATTTGCGGTATGGGATGGGGCACCTTGTTTTCTTTATCTCACCATGTAGAACACGATGGGAGGGGTCTTGTGTCCATGGGGTGATTTTCGCTGAAAACCTATCGTGCGCATGCGTAGTGAATAGGCAGATCTTGGGTGGATGTTTTGGGGTCGAGGTGGGCCAATCAAAGGGAAGCACTCGTGAGGGACCATCAAACTTGATGAGTGAGTCGCGGAAGTAAGGCTATGGCGCGCATGCGCAGACAGGGAATTATGGGAAAAGGGCATAGAAATGGACGTTTTGGGGTAGAGGTGGACCAGTATTGGTTCGAATGGGTCGTATGGTGTATCAGTTTGAAGCACTCGTGGGGGGAGAGTTGTCCGACTGGACTGGTGTGTAGTAAAAGTAGGGCTATGGTGCGCAAGGATAGACAGGGAATGGTGAGAAAAGGGCATTGGAATAGACGTTTTGGGGTCGAGATGGCCCAATAGTGGGCGTACTGGGTCGAGGAGGGTATCCATGTGTAGCGCTCTTCGAGGCCGATCAAGTCATGGGTGGGTGCATGTAAAACTTTCCCCGGATAAAATCCCGGAAAAAGGACTTCAGCCCTAAAATATGAAAAACCCCTATCAACCAGGTCTAGATGTGCTAATATCGGTTCCCAGCGGATCGCGGCCTGCTGATAGGTGCAGGGTTCGTAGTAGAGAAAGCAGAAACCCAGTATATTTGCCATATGTCCTTTGTGGAGTGTTTTACCGTAACTCCATAACGGCCTATCTGAACGCCTTAACGCCCTATCTTAACGCCTTAACGCCCTACATCAATCCCTTATGATTACTAATGTATACACTGAGCGAAAGGTTTATCTCCCTCATATCCAAAAATGTAAGCAAATATTTTTTGCGATTTTTTACCACTGGTCTATTCATATCGAAATGGAGCCTGTGAACTGATTCATAAGTGCCGCCATTACAAGGGCTTGTGTCTATTTTAACCAATCAGAAAAAGCCGAAAACATATTGTGCGCATCGCTGCATGACGTCAGCCGGGCTCAGACTCACTTCCGCTTTAGTTCAACAAGCTGAACCCTGCTGACATTTAATTTTGTGATATTGACAACGCAGGGTTCAGCCGTTGAACCGAAATTTCCTATCGCAAAATTTTCGGCCTCCCGACCCAGGTAACAGCGGGTGGATTTGGGCTCACAAAAATCGATAATACCTACCGCTTTGCACTCGCTTGGATAGAATACATATTTGCCTACTTCCATGGCCATTTATTTCTCCGTCCAGCTTCTTTAATTTCCATAAACGGCGAAAGAAAAAAAAATCATCGCGGCTGATCTTCCAAAAACTAAATATGCCACCATTTTGAAAATATCACTATGGTGACACGAGACTGATCGTACCTCGATTGTAATTTCGGGACTGTAGACGGGAAGGTCGGAAACGGCTCACTCATAAGGCTGTCAAATTATCTGCTTTTAAATGTAAAATTGTAACTATAGGTATCAAGCATAATAGAAGGCACATACTGGAAAAGGTGATTCACGGGATTTTTCATCTCTTAAGCGACTGGATCGACTGAGCGGATTCAGTTCTTCCGACTCGTGTAATCCTGAATTTAGAATAACATCACGCGAGATTCAGGGTCACGTGATAAAATGGCGGCCGATTTCGTTTTTGGAAGATCAGCCGCGATGATTTCTTTTTCTTTTGCCGTTTATGGAAATTAAAGAAGCTGGACGGATAAAATAAATGGTCAGGGAAGTAGGCCCAATGTTGTAATTTGGTGTTCTAACAGAAGACTGTGACATTTCATCGGTTCCCAATGTTGAAACCAGATGTACTGAAACAGTGGGTGCATAATGTCAGTCAGCAGGATTTTACTCCAAACGCAAACTCAAGACTGGGCTCATTGCACTTCTTACCAGGCTGTTTCAAAGAAGATGTTTACGCAAAATATGGTATTGAATCCGAGTTTGTACATCGTCAGGCTCCCGAACCGAAACGACTGTCCACACTTGCCAGGCTGGAGAAGCGGGAGCAACAAGCACAGCTAAGAGAGGTATTGTATCAGAATAATCTCTGGATTACCTTTCGATCTACCAGTCGAAATAAAATAAAATAAAATAAAAAATGAAATGAAGCTGTGTTCGATCGAGTATGTTGGTGTCGTGATTACCCAGTGTCCAGTTTTCAACACTGCTTTATATATTCGCCTTCCCCGCTTGACAGCGGCGAGGCCCGGGTGACGTCACACGCTTAGACGACCCGAGTCAAAATGGTGGCACACTTGAGAGACAAAGATGCGCAGGTTGAACGCCGATTTATTCGAGTAGAAAAATTCGCAAAAATATATGCTTACATTTTTGAATACGGGGAGATAGATCTTTCATTCAGTGTATACATTAGTCACATGTTTTCTTCTCCTTCAACGCCCTAGCATAGCAGTCTTTTACCTTTTGTGAGAGATTGTACCATGCTGTTATATAGTACTAATGCGTCGACAAGGTCAATCCAATCACATCACGGAATAAAACATGTTGAGAATTTGTGGTCCCCGATGACGTCATCACTCTACGCCGGGCCATGTTCGGTCTGGCTACTTGTGTGTGCGTAGGTATATGTGGGTGGGTGGGTGTGTGTGTGGTGGTGATGTGTGTGTGGTGGTGGTTGTGGTGTTGGCGGTGGTAGTGGTGGTGATGGCATTGCTGAGCGCCCGTCTTAACGCAGTGACGCCATAATGCCCTGTCTTCTATACCTAGTTTCATAATGTCTTAACGGCATGATGCAGACAGCTGAGAGAAAGAATGATCAATACGTTTAAAAGTTTTCATATATTATACTATCTCCTCCATCACATCTTACCAAAGCTGAGGGAGCCACGTTGGGTATGTTTACAATTCAAGTATGCTCTTTTCCATTTCCCATTTGGGGCTGCATGTGTCATATTCATTCTTGTCCGTTAGATGTATTCTCGGCTGCTCTTGTCCAATCAAAATCAGAGAGTTCAATCTTCGGCCACGTTCGCTCTGATCCGTTTGTACTAATCCTCGTCGGAGATGCCAGGATATTGTAATTGCAATATGTCCCGGAACAGCAGTTTGCGCATTTTGATTGCATTTTGCGGGGCCTCGGTCGGTGGTAGCCCCATATCCTCTTCCAGGTGACGCTTGGTCTTCATGATGGTCTTGTGCATGGGGTCGCCTTTCATTTCAAGTGGTAGCGGGGTATGCTGTTCATATATCGCCATGGTTGTTCTCCTGATGCTGGGGCGCATTTGGATGTATGCCTGTTGTAAGTTATCCTGCCCGGCATTCTCGATCGCTGCAGCGTGAGTATTACTAGCTGCTGTCACAATATGATCCCAAAAGGTAAGTTCTTCCTAAGCCAGGCTTTTCTGGGACGTAGCCTGACTATGGGAGATCAAGCTCTCTATATCAGTAGATAGCCTCTCAGCAGTCTCTGTTCTGGTATCAGTCGACGAACTGACGCTTCAACGCCCTGGTGAAATAGCTCTGATTTTTCTAGATATTCCATGGAATTGACACTTTTTCATCAAAATGCAGTTACTCCCGTCAACGCCCGTCGTTACGCATTAAAGCCCATCTCAACGCCTTAACGCTCTATCTTAATGCCTTAACGCCCGTCTCTACGCCTTAACGCCTGTCTCAACGCATTATCGCCCTATGAGTAGTCAAATAAGGTCGTTTGTAAACCATTAGCCTCAGTCTGTAACCACCCTCTGACCGGGTACCATATCGAGTACATGTACGTTCTGTCAGAGAACCCTCTCTCTTCGTGACAATATGCTCAGACATATTCCATGCAAACACAACAAAGATACACCACCGAGTCCCGCTATGGGTCCAACAAGTGAAGTAGAGAATCCATATACCATGTCGGTCAGCGGCCCGAAGGGATGTGGCAAGACGTCCTGGGTGATCGAATTCTTAGAGGAAGAGCCCCTCAGCTATACCCGTAGTCTGGTGCTACAGCCAGTGGCAGCCCGACTACGGAAATACAAGGTTTCAAAATATGAGCTTCATCCCAGGCATTCCTCACGATATCAATCAAGTGTATTTTTTCGACCCCCGAGAAGATCAACCGTCTAGTCCGAGATGATCTGATGGATGCGGCCAAGGACAATTAACACATTACCGACTTGTTTACCAAAGGATTCCATCATCAGAATATGTCCGTCATCTATTTGACTCAGAATCTCTTTCTTCAAGAGAAGGCGTCCAGAGATATTGCCTTGAACTGCCAATACTTTGTGTTGTTCTCCAATCCCATCGGCAGAGCTCAAATCTGTGTGTTTGGTAGTCGAATTTATCCCCAGAACATCGAGTAATCCGTTCGGCTATACGTTCATAGACTTAAGAGCTCATACCCCCGAAGATCGACGGTTGACGACTCACCGTTTACCCGGCGAGGGTCACCACAACATCAGAGCCAGCGACCTTCATCCCATCCACCGAGTCCAGGTCTGGCAGCGCCCGTCCAGCGGGTTCCTCTCCAACCTGCTCCCTTCATACCACCAGTCCCGGAATATCACCCAACCGTGAAAGACCAACCCAAACCCCTACAAGAGAATGAACACAACGTGAACTCGAGGCTATGTAAGGATGTGTTCAAAGGAAGTATGGACGCCGAGATAGGCGAGACGTTGGAGGCCACAGAAAACAAGTTTCACCACAAAGGAAAGAGGGAGCCGCGATTTTAGCCACACATTGACACCAGACACATTGATACCCAGAATACGACAGGCTTTACGTCAGCAGTATGTCGACCTCATGACCCATGTGAAATTATCGGACATGACCCAGTCCATATGGAAATCGAAAGAACACCAAAGTTGAAACCCCAGGCATGAGCTGGACAGCGTCGTGTGTCAGAACGATGGCTAAAAAACCAACTGTTTGAGCGCATCATAAAGATCAAAAGCGTCCGCAGTTGACTTATAAACAGCCCACACGACCCCTTCTTCCTTATTTCACCATGAACAATACAGAGTCCACCGTGCCTGATGTAAACTTTGAACCCAACAATCAGGATATTCTAGCCGAAGCGTTACATCAACCCGATGTTCAAGTCGATGCTATTATTGATACAGCTCAAAGTGGGACCACCAAGACCGCTCAGCACCAACACATGCGTTGTCGTCTTGTCACGCTCCTAAATTACATCCAATGAGTGACCTGGGTATGTCTTTTGCTGCTCAAGAAACAGATAGTATCCAAAGAGAATACCAACACAACTATCCGTGCCCACAATCTGCTGACCCTGCATGAGGCATTTCAAACCTTTATGGAGACGCAGCTGGAGATGAGAAATTATCTTCTCCAACCCCCAACATGATGATGGCTGTCCCTGGATGATCGACAATGCGTTAAAGCATTACGTTAGGGCGTTAAGATAGGGCGTTAAGCCACTGAGACGGGCGTTAAGGCGTAACGATGGGCTTCACTGCATTTCGATGAATTAGTGTTAATTCCATGGGACCATCAGAGCTTCTGGGCTATTTCACCAGGGCGTGGAAGCGTTAAGCTAGGTGTTGGCTGGCGTTACTGTCCATATAACCAAATATATCCCCAAAACGCGCACAGTCGACGTTTAACCGTCAACATAAGTTATATTTGCTCTGAGTGCGAACGCACGTTCTCCAGAAACTACGATATGATGCTACACCAGAAGACTTTCCGTCCAGACAGCGAGTGGCTAGAACCCGATGAGCCCACTGAGGCAGATGGTGAAACTGAGACTATTGAGAGTCCACCGACTGATACCGATACAGAGACTGCTAAGCGTCTATCTACTGATATAGAGAGCTTGACCTCAAATAATCCGGCTACGTCTCAGGGGAGTGGGGAAGAACTGACCTTCTGGGATCGTATTGTGCATGAAGCTATTCATACTAATGCCGGGGCGATCGAAGATACCGGACAGGGTAACTTACAACAGGCATACATCCAAATGCGCCCCGTCATCAGGAAAACAGCCATGGCGATCTATGAACGGAAAAGCCGGCTGCCGCTTGAAATGAAAGATATAGCCTGCTGCCGCTTGAAATGAAAGGCGACCCCATGCACAGGTCCATCTTGAAGACCAAGCGTCACTTAGAAGAGGATATGGGGCTACCACCCGCCGAAGCCCTGCAAAATGCAATCAAAATGCGCAAGCAGCTGTTCCAGGACACGTTGCCGGTACAGTATCCTGGCCTGCCCGGCGACGATTAGGCCAAAAACGACCCTGGCCGAAGATTGAATTTTCTCAAAGGATGTCTTCTGATTCGACAAGAGCAGCCGAGAATACGTCGAACGGACAAGAGCGACTCTGACCGAAGACGGAACTTTCTCAAATGATGGCTTCTGATTGGACAAGAGCATACGAGACTTGTAAACATACCCAACGTTGCTTCACCAGCATGGGTATGATGTGCTGGAGGGGATAATAAAATGATTGACCAGTCATCCTCGTTGTTGTTCTCTCATCTGTCTACATCATGGTTACGTTACGATCTAAGGGGTGGATACAGATGGCCTCTAATAGTTTACAAACGACCTTATATGACCACTCACTCAACCCCATTCCTCCTTCTCCTCCACACACACACACATACGCCGAGTAACTCAACCAGGTAGCCAGATCGAACATGGCCACCTCTCCCCGAACGCGCTCCTTTGTAATTCCGTATCTCCCCTTCCTCTACTACTCCCCGAGTGCGTAGGCACATACCACTCTCACCCATGACTTGATCGGCCAGGAGGAGCGCTTCACATGGATATCTCACACGACCCATTTAGACCACTATGGGTCCATCTCTACCCCAAAACGCCCATTCAAATGTCCTTTTCCCACAATTCCCTGTCTGCACATGCGCAAGATATCCTTACTCCCATTCCATACTCATCCAGTCGGATGGTCCCCACGAGTGATTCACCGACACCTCACACGACCCAGTCTGACCAGTAGTGGTCCACCACGACCGCAAAACGTCCACCCCCGATCTGCCTATGCACGACGCATGTACAGTCATTGAAATCGACCCATGGCAACGAGACCCCTCCCATTGGGCAAATTAAGATTGATAGCAGGTTTGATTTGATAATAAATAACAACATTGTTTTTAAATGTTCATATTCATTGCTCAAATCTTCACCTGCTACCAACGTATGCCAGACTCCCGGAGAAGATAAGGGAGCAGGCCTTGCGGTCTCTTCGGTGGATTGTGCGGAGCACGCCATTGTATTGATTTTTAAATCTGGTATTCCCAATAATTCCCATATAATTCTTAGAGGCTTGGAGAGCTCAAGGGAGTACAAGCAATACAGTGAATGGTGGAATATTGTACCGACCAATCTTCCGTTTACTTATCGTCAGATAATCAGGTGCCATCGTCTTGCACTTTGAGGTCCCTCTTGTCTCCGGAATGGTATGGTTGTGCATGCTTACCAAAGGGTCAGGATCTTGCTTGTCGCACCCCCTCTTCTTTTTTGAAAGAATTAGTGGACTATGGCTCCGACAATCCAGTCATATGGTTGCTTTTTACTGGTCAGACGTCATCAATTTTTCCCACCTCTTGCATATCGCCCCAACTCTATCTGTTTGTGCAAACATATCTCTTAGGTAAATGTCGGCGAAGATTGAATTCAATGTCCATGCACAAGCGTCGACAATAACATTCAATGACAAGTTTTTCCAATGTGGCTAGGATGTAGCGATGGCACTAATTTCGTGAGATGATGCCTTTGACAAGAAAGGTGGAGCATCGATGGCTAATTGGTAGGTCCAGTGTGTTGTCTTTTTCAGTCAGGCGGTGATCATGTTCTTGGTGATATCAGCTGATGCGCCTGGTTGTAGTAACAGATAGAGGAGCTTTCTAGAGCCTCTTGTGGGATCTATCCTTTGTATGTAGTGACACAAAGCTCTGCCTGGACACAAGAACCTATCTTTCAGAAGTCTGTCAGCGCTCGAATCTGGTACATCCTCTGTGCTCACGGTTCCTGACGAGTGGATTCGTTCTCAGCGACAAAGTCTGGAATAGGGCGGAAGGATATTTTAAACCAGTCCATGTCAAGGAGCTGCGATCCTGTGCTTGAAGCTTGGATATCCTGGTGTCTAGAGCAAACGCGGACAAGAAGACCATCTTGTAGGAAATGCCTTGATTGTTGTAGGCAGTAAAGGTTTGAATGGTGGACGTTATAGGGCACTTTGTCTTAGCACCACTCCCAGGTCCCATTTATGTAGTATTTGAAGTGTCAGGCGAGACTGCATAGATTGGAGAAGAGCTGTTATGTGGCTAACTTGACAATGCGAAGCGGTATCATTCTATGGTACTTGGCTGTACTAATGAAGGTGAAACAAGAAGTCAACTACTATTGAAAGTTGGTGTTGGGATCGTGGTCTCTGGTCTCACAATACGAACTGTAGCAGGCCCACTTTGACCGGTGCAACTGTGAATTCGATGGACTGTTCAATGCTGCCATCACTCTTGCAACTCCTTCTTGAAAAACCAATGTCTGTGAGGGAATTATTCATAATCTGCAAATGTGAAGGTTCAGCCACTGTGGGTCGTGGTGCAGAGTCACGTGTCGTTGATCTAACATTACAATCTGAGCCACAGAGGTAGTTGGCAAGAGCAGTGGGAACGACAGGCGAAGAGGCCACCACGTCATTTCCAGCAGGATAGGACAGTCGTGTTCTGTGATCTCCTCAATAAGCACAATCGGTTGTCCCACTTGAATGACAGTGCGTCAACTGCCTAAAGCTTGTGGGTTGAGAATTGGACTGACAAAGTTGAGATTTGAGCATTGTAAACAAATCCACTAATGGCAGCTCTCAACTCAATTAACAGTGGTATGTATGAGGCGCCGTTTGTGACAATATTGTCAACGACAAATATATAGAGTTAAAACCAAAATATAAAGTCGCCGTTTGTGAAAATATTGTCAAACACAAATATATAGTTAAAACCTTTGTAAATATATATAAAACGAAATAAATAGGGCCTATATATAAAGTTTTTTTTTTATTTTTATAAATATTTTTTTAACATAAATAACGATAGGAAGTTAAGACGTTAAATTTAACGTAAATATAAAGTACACGAACAAACTTAAATAAAGTGTACATGTAAATCGGATATGCCCAAAGGAAGCTGCGCAATCGATGTGCGCGCGAGTAATACTGGTTAATCAAAACTGCAACTGGGTTCTGAAGCGAAACTAGGACAGCGGTGAAAGCCACTCGCATGTCACAGATGTGGCGAATCAAACAATAAGATCACGTACCTGAACATATTTCAGCTCACTGCTATTATAATTTAGTAGAGGCCTATTCCAATTTTCAACAATTACTGTTGTCATTTACAATCGTACTTCAGAGTTATCACATCAATTAGATATAAGTACATCTACTTATAAATCAACATAAGATATCCTAGCCTGCAGCCAATATCATAGCCTGTCCCTTTGATGTTCAATCCACGATTCCGCTGGCCAAGTCGCTGGTTGCTATTTGCCGCATAAAAACATCAACAGAAGTTGAAATAAAACATGCGCAATAACGATGTATTAATTATGCGCAGCACAAATATTAGGCAATTTGAAATCATACTGAATATGAGCATATTTCATTGATCAGAATATGACCATTCATAGCTTAGTTATAGGATTTGTAATTATATTGTCGTTTTTGTATATTTTATCGTTTTTCGATAATTTCCGCATTTCCAAACAAGACGAAAATTTGTACTTGGTATAAGTACAGCGAATGTGGAAACTAATGGCTCATGAAGAATACTAGATTGGCCTTTTTTCACTTTTGCGCTGCCTCGAAGCTGTTACAAGTAACTAAGGAATCAGTCGAAGCCGTTTTACCCCTGCGTGCTAATCGCTAATTGATCTTCAATACGCGTGGGGTTCTTGACGGGCATCGGTATTAACCCTATTATATACGCTGACGAGTGAGTGAATAGGGTTTAACGTCGCTTTCAACATTTTTTCAGCTATATCACGACGGGGAAGGGAAGGGAGGTGAGTGGGAGGGGTGTGGTTAACTACTTGTAACCGAGCAGATCTAATGCTGCCATTTTATACTGCTGTCCCACCGAAATATCATTCCGTAGGCAAACATGACACCCCACTCAGTCACATTATACTGACACCGTCCTTGTTCTATCCTCTTAATACTGAGCGTAAGCGAGGAAGCAACAAGTTCCATTTTGCAAGTCTTTGGTATGACCCGGCCAGGGATTGAACCCAGTACCTAGCGCTTACGAATATCAACAGTTTATTTTATTCTACTTACGTTATACTAACTTAAAACCTAAAAAGTTTGAGATCAAGTAAGCGTATCATGCTATAATAAATGATCTCGATAATGAAAACGAGGAACGGTGAACGCAACAGTACAATCCACACTGGTGGTTCCCACAGTATACGCCATGGTTCTTTCATAATTTGAGAGCGGTACGTTTGATGATACCAGCATAGTGCAACCGATTCCTCATGACCCATTAGTTTCCACTTTCGCTGTACTTATACCAAGTTCCCTGCAAATTTTTGTCTTGTTTGGAAATTCGGAAATTATCGAAAAACGATAAAATATACAAAACGACAATATAATTCCAAATCCTATAACTAGGCTATGAATGATCATATTCTGATCAATGAAATATGCTCATATTCAGTATGATTTCAAATTGCCTAATATTTGTGTTGCGCATAATTGATGCATCGTTATTGCGCATGTTTTATTTCAACTTCTGTTGATGTTTTTATGCGGCAAATAGCAACCAGCGACTTGGCCGGCGGAATCGTAGATTGAACATCTAAGGGACAGGCCGTGATATTGGCTGCAGGCTAGGATATCTTATGGTGATTTATAAGTAGATGCATTTATATCTAATTGATGTGATAACTCTGAAGTACGATTGTAAATGATAACGGTAATTGTGAAAACGGAATAGACCTTTTGCTCAAATCGTATGACGTGAGGCTGAAATATCTTCGATTACGATCTTATTGTTTGATTCGCCACATCTGTGACATGC